>CAAKHG010016043.1:0-20614 GCA_901007715.1 Dactylopterus volitans | reverse complement strand
GCTTGTCAGGTGGAGCAGGTGGAGAGGGCGGGGCTGCGGCGCCTTCAGGAGTTTCGGTGACGCAGCCGCTCCCCGGGCTCCTCCTGTGACGCGGCCAGTTTCCCTCATTTTGTCCTTCATTCATCTTTTAAGACTAAATTCATACACGCAGATATATATGTAGACTTAAACATACAACAACTGTAAACAAGAGATTACACCGGAATTTCATTTCTGGCAGCAACGAGGGGGCTAAATTAGTGATGCATTGTAAGCATAAATTATAAAATACAAAGTTAGGATTATTACTATCATTATCAATAAATGAATGAATGAATTAATTTATAAATGCCGAATTTCCAAATCAGTTACCAGTTTCCAGTTTCTGTTTTTCCTCCTTTCTTCCTTTCACTTTCAGTCTTTCCTTCTTTTTTATTCTTAACCTGAGGCTAATATTTACTTCGACCAATCACCCAAAACTCTCTGCATTGGGGCTGCTTCATAAATGGATGTGAGAATCTCCAAACAAGTCTCAGTTAGGATGTGACAGTAATTTTCGTGTCTGTGTTTTCTTACAAAGCTCTCTGGCCAGAGCGCAGCACTCCGCAGTCTAATGTTGGCAAACATTCATTTGAGTGGCTAATTTCCTGGTCACATGCAAAGATGAAAATGATTTAATTAAAGATTTTACCCCATCTCGTGTTTTTCACCCACTCACACTCAAACCTGCCGCGTTTTTCTTTTTATTCCTTTGTGTTTGTGTTGATCACATCTAACTTCTCTCTGCCGTAACACCCCTCTGACACAGCTTCATCACACTGACCCAGCGTGCGCCTCCCTCTGTGCGGACCGGGCCGACAGCGCCACCCACCGGCGGGAGGAGGCGCCAGCTTGCGGTCCGCCTATTACGTCTCGGATGTGTCAGAGGGAGTCGGGGCGAGTCTTGACTGCAGGCGTCGTCGAGAAGGCAACCAGGATGCGCATCAGTATGACAAGACGCCTTCGCCTTTCTATAAACGGTATGGATTATTTACTGTCCTGTTTGTGCGTGTGTGTGCGTGTGTGTGTGTGTGTGTGTGCGTGTATGTGGTGTGTGTGTGTGTGTGTGTGTGTTTGTCATTTGGCGATTCATCAAATGTGCATCGGGAGCGTTTGCTCCCACTGATGGAGGCTGCCGCGCGGGGAGAATAGCATCTCCTCGCAGACATGGCATCGATGTGTGTTTTTCTCCATCCGTGGCCTGGACGGACGGTGGTAACGGAAGGAGAAGCTCCCGCAGCCGCAGGAGCGTCAGCCGCACACGACATGACGCAAATGTGTTGTTGTCAGTGAGGAGAAAGCGCACCCACACTGGAGCATGAGGATAATGGCCACTGGTGCCCCGAATAAACTGTTTATTTACATGCACCGATCCCGTAAACAGACACGTGGGATTTCGGAAAATGCACAGCGATGTTACTTATTTTTTGTATTTTTATGCGTCGTACGCTCAGAGTGTCACGCCACAGTAGGCCTCCCAGACGCTCGCAGCGCAGTGAAAGGGATTAAATTTGATCTGTTGAGTCACAGTTTTCAGTCTATTCATAACAGATGCAGCCAAATTACCCAGCGCGCCTCTGTGAGTCTGTCTTTTTTTTTGTCTCAATCTGTGAGCTGTCTTTGATGAATAATTTCGTGTTGCGGGGCGCGTGAACCCACCCATCTGCACAGTGATGGGTTAAGTGAAGCCCCTCAGTGTGTGTGTGTGCGGCGGCTCCTGACGCTTCATTAACAAGAGGTCATGACAGCACCAACATGCCTGGTTTCTCCAGCGCTTCCCTACTCTGAGACTTCCATGTGTGGCCATTAATTGCGATCCTCTTGGAATCTGGCTGCCTTGCATGCTCTCCTCCTCTTGGATCAAACTGAACCGTGAAGCAATTAATGGATCAGCCTTAATGGGTGGAGCCGGCCGCGACAGGCCGTCTGACATCCAAGCCACAGCAGAAGGGCTCGGCACAAGAGGAGAATCGATAGACGTAAATCGAGAGGAACACTGGGGGGTTGCGGGGGGACGTGGGGACGAGCAGACGGCCGGAGGAGCGGAACGAGATTGATGACGGAGCATTTGCAGTGAGGCAGGCCGACAAAGACGGGCAGAGGAGGCTCCTGTGAGAGTTTTGAAGGCACAAAAAAGAGAGGTAAGGGAGTTCAGGTGAGCAGAGGAGGAAGCGCGAAGGCACCGCAGTGCAGCCGGTGATGACAGCATCTGCAGGGTGCAGCTGCGAGCCGCCGGCCTCAGTAACTGGGTCACGCTCGCTCCCCGGGGGGGCCACAAGGACCACCTGAATCCTGCCTACTCTTATAAGATTTTATTGGCTTTCTATATGTGCGTTTACCATTTTGGCTTCGCCTGTCATTACCAAAACCCAAACTGTCTCTAAGTCGAGGTCAGAGGTCACCTGCAGACCAGCGACTGTGAAGCTGGTGAGGATTCAGTTTTTCCCACCACCTGGTCAGTGTGGCTAATTGCAGTTATGGGGCTTGAACACAGAGATGCCCACCAGCCAATCACGTCACTGAGTAATCGATTTGTTTCTCAGGAGGAAAACTTGTCAGTATTTGTAATATTCAACAACGATGATAATGATAACGATTTATAGAATCTAAATCATCTTTATTGGCCATCTTTGTGCACACAAACAAGGAATTTGGCTCTGGATTTTAACTTTGCTCTCTACTGTACAAGAATTTAACATTAAAAATTGAAAAAATAAACTAAAAAACTAGATACAATATGTATAAGTCTTCAATTTACAATAAATACAGGTCTGCCGACAGGTACAAATAGAATTATAAGGTCTGTGATATTGTGTAAGTTGAATTTTTAGGCGTGCAAGGATGTAGGAATAGCAGGAGTGCTGTACATGACGTAGGTGATCATCTTACAGAGATTACCAAACTATAAATACAGAAAAAGAAGAACAGGATCAATCATAATATTGAGCTATTAAATAATTAATTGATTAAACAAATAAATGCATTAAACAGTAATCGTCCAAGACAGAGGTGCAGCTAGAACATACTGTATCTGATGATTTTAATATTTAGTTAATTCGTGCGGTCTTTTAAATGCCAGAAAGTCAGATTTCCTCATGTGACATCATCGGTCATTTCTTACTTTATCCAGCAAAACTTTGCAAAATAGAAAGATGTAAATGCTTCAATGAAGTTTTAATAAAAAACTCATCATATCTGAGATGTTGGAACCAAGGATTTTTGTTTGTTGCAACAAACAAGTCAAGCATTCCAGCTAAGTGGAAAATATACTGTATGTTTTCTGTTTTCTTGAACATTCGTTAATTGAAAAGTTATTTCCGCCCTATTGTGGGGCGTTTGTCTCCCTCCAAGGATGCCGCATGTAGTTGATGACTGTCCTACAGATGTGCTGCTGATGAACAACAAAGCCCCCGCACCCCTCATTTAATTCCCCGCCCCCCGGCTTTGTATCAGCGCAATGTGGTTCTCACAGCTTCCCACAGCGCCCCAGGCACTGCAGGTTCCAGTGGTAAAAGCTCCCGCTGACGAGACTCCAGAACCAAATGAGGCATCTGTTTTGGTCTCAAATGCAGGTGCATCACACTCTCGATAGTGTGTGCATGCGCGTATGTGGCAGAGGGAGAGGTTGTTTCCGTTCGTGCGTGGCGTGTGACGTCAAAAGATGTTCACATGTAAAAATAGACTGCACAGGATTCTTACACATGAATAGACACACACGCGCGTGCGCGCACGCAAACACAATGAAATTAAAAAAAAAAAAAAAAATGGGACCAGCTGAGTTTGCTGTGTCCTCTGTGTAGCTGGGTGGGATTCACGCGGCTCATGTCGTCCCCTTTTGCGAGTGTAGCACTGAATAAACAGCTATACATTCAACGATAGCCCGGCTTTCACTGAAGCAGATATTCTCATTGTCTACCAGCAGAGGTGGACACAAATACAAATGTATCTCGTTTTACGAATGACAAATACATGGTGGTATGGGAGACTATGTTTGATCAAAATACATTTAAATATCCATACAAATTCCTGGCCTGCCCCTTAAAGCGACTGTTGACTGACTCAGTGAAGCGTTTTTCTGCCTACACCTAACCAGGCTTTAGCCATAGCACTGACACCCCATCAAACATCCTTATATTTGATCTGCAACGGCACCCAAGGGGAACATCATGTGTCATGTAGCAAATGGGCGTATGAGTCATATCAGAGAGTTACTGCATCCGACTTATCTGGCGGGTTGTTGCATCATAGAATGAGAGAAATAAAAGTCATGTTTGCTGGACCTGACGGGAAATGTCACATTGCATGATTCAGCTAATTGATTCATAGTTTATTTCATTATTCTGAAAATTTGGGACAATGTGCCCTTTTGAGCACAAAAACGACATATTACATGACGTATCTAATAATTCAAAACACAAAAATACAAGCTTGTGAAGTGCTCTGTCACAAGTTATCATCTCCAAAATTCCCTCCAAAATTCAGATTACAAAATACTCACAGATGATTAAATATTTAATTTAAACTGGTAATTGGCACGATTTTTCCTTTCACTTATCATGAGGTAAATATTTCCAGCTGGTGCTGGTTCCGTGTAGCCACTGGTTTGTTTTCCGGCTGTTAGCAGTAGCTGGTGTTTGTTGCCACTGGGCTGCCAGCAGGCAGTTATAGTAAAATTAAGCCAAGACTGACAGGGAACCATTCTAAACGCAGATGATGTCATTATTTTATAGACACTACATTATGCAATCAACGTTTACTACATACTGTTATCATTTAAAGTGAAACTTTCTCTATTTTCACTCCACATCAGTCCTGATCAGGGAAAGAAATGATCAGACATGACCAAATATGTTGTAGCAAAGGCAAGTGGATGACTCTGTATCACACTATGAGGGGGAAACGTTAACCCAGTCTGACGTGCCACAGTAAATGCAAACATTTCGCCCTCAGCCGTCTGATGCAGCCTCCAGCTCAGGTCAGTCATCAAGCTGCTCGCAGAATCACGTTATCTCCCTCCTCCACCTCCCTCACCTTTAACATTTCCTGTACTCTCCTTATTTCTCCCTCTGCGTCTGTCCTCCCCTCAGTTTGTTGATTATCACCCAATCAATTCATTCATTGCGAGGGGACGCAGATTTTCCTTCTGATCCCAAATTGTTGTGCTTCGTCATGCATGTGGCTTCTTCCCCCGGTTAGCGGGAGGAAACGCTCCGCGGTCTGAAACTGACACTTTGCAATGCAAATGATAAGCAGAGAATGATATCCGACAAAAGACAAATTTGCTGTTTCTGCTGCGTTATTTGAGGGACAAAAGGTCTCCACACTGAAAGAAAAAATTATAGGCCTCAATTTTATTTATTTATTTATTTTTTTACCAACATTCTTTCAATTGTTTTCACAACATAACAAAGGAAACACAGTTGCATGTATTGAACAAACATGTCAAAAGAAGCCAAAGCCCCCAGCCTCCCAACCCTGGTTTATTCCAGTTCTTGGTTTGGGATCAGGTTAGTGAGTGATACTCGCTATGTTTTGGTCCATTCTTTTGTATTGGTCTCTGCGGAGGGCTGCTGTTTATGGCCCCAGGCGCTTCCAATATAACTGCCAAGTCTGTTCCTTTAATGTTGTAAATGAAAGGGTCCCAGATCTGATGGAAATTATATTGTTGATGTGTTATTGTATAGTTCATTTTCTCTAAACGGAGAGTTGTAGAACAACCATCTGCTTACGCTTGGTATTCTGATGTTTTTTTTTTCCCCATGGGAGGGATATCACTCTTTTTTCCACTAATGTGCTTAAATGAACAAATATTCATTGATTCTTTTTAATCTTCAAATTATCTGGGTATAAAGCTAATATAAACAACTGTGGGACTAATGGAATCTATAAAATGTCTTGAATGAATTGTTTCGCTTCTTGCCGGAATTTTTGTACTTCACTACACTGCATAGTACAATGGAAAAGTGTAAAGATTTATGTTTATATTTAAAGATTGCCTGAGAACGTAAATCCAATGCATTTTAAATACACAATAACAGTTGTGTATTCCATGTACTGTAAGTAAAACTTGAATTGCATGTTGAAATTCATAATAATACTCATGATGATGGTGGTGATGATGATGGCAGTGGTGGTGATGATGATGATGTTGATAACAACAACAACAACAACAACAACAATAATAATAATAATGATAATAATAATAATAATAATAATAATAATAATAATAATGTGTAGTATTAGTTCTTGTTTCATCTATAGTTGACTGACATGTATGCATCTCATTTATTTTATGACTTTGTTTTACATAAAAACAATGTCATCCAAATGGTTGGAAATTGCATATGCAATTCGAGTACATAAATCTTTTTTAGTGTGTAAGAATTGTAAAAATTGGCAGGATGGAGCACCAAGAGAATGAGGCTGAGCTGTTTGCCTCATTTGCATAAAAAGGAGAAATTAAGGGAAGCTGAAAGGGGACGAGGAGGACAAAAGCAGAGCAAAGAGATGAATGAAGAGAGGCCATGAATGTCTCTGTTGAGCCAAATTTCCTGCGTCGGAGACTTGGCGCTGCCGCTGTTTCCTGTTTACTCTCACAGTTACATGAGAGTAACACAGCATCAGTCATGTGGCAGCATGAGAAACCTTGAGAAAACGCTGACATGTGTTCACAAAATGAGGAGCCATGTTTTTTTGTTTTCTTTAACATTGCTCGATAGACATTTTTTGACATCTTAATTCATTTCATAGGAAACGTCTCTTTGACCTTTAAGACATACATGCATATGATGGTTTTAGTTGCAGGTTTACAGGTAACAGAAGAGTGGGATGTTAGCTGTGGTGGAGGTCTGCACTCTGAATGCTATTCTAGTATTATAGAATATTGTAAGTAGTGAGATTATGTTCTCACCCCATATTGGTTCCTTATCTACAGGATTAAAAACTACCTGGCTGATTCTCATGAGACTTGGAGGAGGGTTGGAGCTTAGATCAGGAAAGAAGCCGATACATTTTGGAGTATTTTTCCCCGAGTGCCCCTCTGTTTCATATCCTATGTTGTTTGTTCTCTTCACTTTTTTTTTTTAAAGAGATACAAAAGGTGCTTTAATTTTGGTTAAAATTTGATTACTGTTAAGAGACATGGCTCCAAATACTATAATGATACTGCATGTCATAAATACATTTTTTTACTTGGCTCAAGCTACTTCAAAATTAATTTGGGATTCTTTGTGCCTTTCACTGGTGACATTTTCTATTTTAATCTGCGTGATTCAGCAACATAAGATTAAAAAAATCAGTCAGAGCATTTACAAGTCTACCTCATTATCTCTGTGTGACTTACATTTGAAAGGCAAAAAAACAAACAAACCAGCAACACAACAACAGCGTGCAATCATAAAACCACAATGCCATCATAAATGGCATCAGGAGATAGGGTGCACATTTAGTCAGTTGCAGTTTTGTGTCTCGTGTCTTCCAGCTGTGTGAAAAGTCACACTTTCCCAAGAAAGGTTTCCCGCTGCCTATATTAGCACGTTAACAGAAGGAGAGGATGAACTGCACACCCTTTCAGATGCTTTTCAACTAAGGATGGAGCGTCATGGCAGCAGTTAAACACATTATTCCAAGTTTCACTGAGCTCGGATGCCGCCTTTAAGAATGGATGACGTCAGTGTCACAGCGTGGAATGTGACCCGTCTGCCTCAGCTGTTCCTATGGAAACATCAGACGATCATTTTTCCTCTTTTCTTCTGTCTTCCCTTCAGGCTCGTCGATGATAATAAGCGTGTGACGGCGGAGATCAACACTGAACGCGGGCGCACACCTCTGAGAGAAGTGACAGGTTTCGATTTTGCGTCTGGTCGACGTCGTTCTGCTCTTCAACCTCGTTACTTTAGGATGCATCCTCAGCCCCGACGTGATCCCGCCATGGCCGGGAAAGAGCGGAGCCCCCGCCACAGGCCGTGGTCGGTCTACCGTGCCAACACATTTGATCTCTCAGCTGAGATGATGGGGCTGGCGCTGTCGGGTAACTCAGTAACCGCTACCATGGTAACCCTCTTCAGTCCGTGGATGATGAAATAGCAGGCTGTTGATCTTCCTCTCCATCCCACAGGCAACAACCAGGATCCAGACGAGCCGGTGCTGGAGTTTAGTGTGGGTGAGTTTGGAGGAAAGTCAGTGATACACTGCTGCACACTGCATTTAGATCTGGCTGGGTGTGTATGTACCTCAAAGAAGATAACATTAGAAATATGATAGGTCACTATGACAGGTCCTTGTAATTTGGGAAACATTTGAAAATGATTAAAGGACCAGGCCAGTGTTGCTCTTTGTTTTTATTACTGTCGGCAAAAGACCGAAACCACCAGTCAATTTAGATGGCTATTAAATTTTGACCACAACTCAAAGCTTGACATAGATTATTCTTCTCTCCATCATTGCCCAGAAACCACACTGTTACACTGGGTGATCTGCTCATCTATTAAACCGCACTATAGTTTATTTTGAGTGAATCCCACATATTTAACTCGCTGTAGTCAAAGCTAGCTTGTGTACCAACTCTGAGCATAGTTTCCTCAAAATCACAACCTACTCCTGCTCCAATGTATTTATTTAAAAAAAACAAAACAAAACACTTTTTAATGAATATTTGGAAAATCAGAGGAGAGAGAGCAAAGTCACGGCTGGGCGTGAATTCAAGCAGCCGCATCAAGGACTCAGCCTTGATATCTGGCTGTGCCAATTAGTAGCAAGATCCAGCACGCAAGAAGCAAATGTCCGGTCCGCACCGGCCCGGTGACACTATGCAGCTGTCATAATGAACCCACATTGTACACTTGACCTTTGCCCTGTCACAAGTGTACATGTAATACATAGTGTGAGCTGTCCAAGACCCTAAGCCTCAAATGGACAATGCAACTCAGCAGTTAGTCTGTCATCGCTACGTTACTACTACTACTACCACTACTGCAACTACTAATACTGCTAATAATGTGACTGCTACTGCTGCTGCTGACTCCTAAACCGCCTTTCAATCCCGATTTTATTATTCATTTCTTGGTAGGAACCAATGAACCCAAGGTTGAGAGTCACAAAAAGGGTGGTACGAAGATGGGGACTCATTCATTGTTGGTTTTGGTGTTTTTGTGGTAACGGTAAAATAGAATAATGCCAGCCTTATTCTGATGCTAACAAATCACTGTTACGGAATCAACCTGGGGTTAAATTATTCCATTAAAATCATTCCTCAGAGACTGATCAGCTCTTTGTAACATTTGCACATTGCAATTGTTTTGACAATAACAACACAAAAATACTGTACTACACCCCCACCCATAACAGCTAAGGATTAGTGACCATCCCACTATTAAATCCTACAGTTTGTAATCTCCTCGTGTGTTTACATGTGCCTGCAGCCTGCAGTGAGCTGGTTACTGCTCTGGACCGTAAGCCAACAAGCTTTGTGGCTGTCAGCTGCACCACTCCACCTCAGGCCTTCTGGACCAAGCACGCTCAAACTGAAATCATAGAGGTACACCGCTTGCTTCACCTTCCCTCCTGTCCTGTGTTGGAGACCTCAGACTCAATTCAGCCACGTCCCTGTCTCTCTGTCTCCAGGGGACCAGTAACCCCATCTTCCTGAGCAGTATAGCATTCTTTCAAGACTCTCTGATCACCCAGCAGACTCAGGTCAAGCTTTCTGTCTATGACGTGAAGGACCGTACCCAAGGAACCGTAAGTCCCAAGTATAACTTCATACCAAACCAACGGAGTTTCCTGCCATGGAGTCAATAAAGCTCTAACATGTTGTACTTATCTGGGTTAAACCCTCAACAGCCCACACTTATTTCACTGACAATCCTTTGCGCTTATACAACAGATGTATATGCTTGGTTCAGCCATGTTCTCTGTGAAAGAGCTGCTGCAGGACAAACACCACAGACTGCACCTGACCCTCAGGTAACGGCCTTTTCCCATGTCAGTGGCAAAAGCAGAGATGCTCCACGCTGGATGTGGATGTTCCCTGGATGTTGATGCTCATTCTCTGCTGTCAGGTCGGCAGAGAACGAGCGCGTGGGGAACATCACTGTCATTGCCTGGCAGATAGAGGAGAAGCGCGAGCAGAGGGCTCCCGTGGCGAGATTACAGAGAGGAGACACTGTTAATGGGAGAGTGAGTGATTATTCATTATTCAACCTTGAAGCACTTGGACTTGCCAAATTCTTTCTAATTTAAGTATCATTTTAATGAGCCAAGCCGCTCCACGTCACTGATTAAGCAACCTAGACGTTTTCAGGTCAGGTAACACAGTAAACATTATTGTGTGCGTATGTGTGTGTCAGATGGTTCTTCCCGTCGATGAAAGCCTGACCGAATCCATGGACATTAAATCCAAGTCGTCGTCTCTGTGTAAAGATCCACTGCTGAAGGCTGGTGAGTGAGCGCGGACCTCCTGCCTCCGCAGCCAGACGAGAGCTCAGTCAGAGGCGCTTTTCTAGCCATGTCATGCTGTTTCTATCTGCCTCAGTGTTCGGAGGCGTCATGTCGCAGACTTACCGTTTCCCCACCACGGATGGCAACCACCTGCGGGTCCTGGAGCAGATGGCGGAGAGTGTGCTCTCCCTGCACATTCCCAGACAGTTTGTCAAACTGTTGCTGGAGGAAGACGCTGTCAGGTACCATCCGCCATCCCTCCGCACATCTGGTCATCAATGCTAACCAGCTGCGGCCCCACGGAGGAGCCCTGAGCATTAACGGAACTGAATGACATTAACGGAAACATGAAACTTTTAATTTAAAACCGCAAGTGACTGTAAATCTCAAATGTCACTATCTCAAAATTTTAGAATTACAATAAAATAATGTGCCTACTTTTTTGTGGCGACTTTATCTGGCGCCGCACGACTTACATTAACTAAGATAGTGTTTACGATTTAGCTTATCTTAGTTTGTAGGAACTGAGCTAAATGACATCAAGTAATCCCACCCTATCTTGCAACAATTTTTTTTCTTTTTAACAGCTTTTCATATATGATGTTCAGATATGATCTGCCATATATCGTACAATCACATGATATAAAATAAGTGTGAGGTGAAAAGTCACTGCGCCAAAAGTGCCTTCCAGTGTTCAGTTCAATTTACTGTGAATTGGAAAAAAAAACAAAAATTAAATAAATTAGATAAGAATAAAAAAGTTTTAGAGAACCTGAACAGAGAAGTCTGTCATTGACTTTGTAAAAGAGGCTCACACTGAGATAAAGAAAAACATGTTATTCCGCAAAGTATTTGTGGTTTACCTACGCTAATAATATTATATGCTTTTTATTTGTTCATTCAAACAATACTGTCATGCTGAGGGCTGCTTCTCCGAGGCTGCACCTCGATATTACTGCTGGAACAGCTGCTATTGTATTGCAACTTTTTTGGTTAATGACCTGTTTAAGTAAAGTTAGGCATGCTCAGCTGCTGTATTTATTTCACTGTCCTTATTTGAACACTTTGCAAGCTCACTCGAGCATCAGCTGGATGCCTCAATTGTAAACGCGTCGTTTGTCGCACAGAGTGTGTGAGCTAGAAGAACTGGGCGAGCTGTCCCCGTGCTGGGAGAACCTCAGGAGGCAGATCATCACTCAGTATCAGACCATCATCCTCACTTACCAGGAGACCATAAGTGACCTGCATGAATACAAAGGTGAGAAATAGAGAATCACCACTTTTAGATTAAATTAACTGTCACATGTAGTTTTTCTCAGCACGATTAATGTCTTCTGTGGCTCTGAGTTGTCTAAAGTCTGTGAAAATTCCTGTAATGAAATTACCTGATGTATTTCCTTGGGGTCAAGCTAAGATTATTTGTTTAATCCAATATGGCAAACATAAATTTGCTCTCCTTACGCTTTCAAATCAGATGATGAAAATTTGGACAAATGACAAGGATGACAAAATTATAGATACATTGATAACAATAGTAATGATTATAAACATATAGTGTATGAAAAATAAGATCTTGAGAATGTTGAATAACTGTAGCATTTCTCCTCTCCTTGTACCTTAAAGTAAGAGCTATAGAATCATTTTGCGAAGGTGCTAACTAGTGACAGAAAGAGTGGCAGCTCTTTCCCCTTCGACTTCAAAATGTTTTTGAACCTTATAACTTCAGCTGAGCTGATCATTTCTGCCGCTAGCAATGTAAATGTTACAGAGGTTACAGACGTTACAGAAGTGCTGGTTCTCTCTCTCTCTCTCTCTCTCTCTCTCTGGCATCCTGTAACTACCACTTGTGTCCATGGAAACCACTTGTGCTCTGCAATACAAATTATTGGGACTTGAAAAGATGTCAATTTTGCAAAAACGCATAAAACCGTTGTGACAGTCTGTATTATTTTGTCTTTTTGCAAATATCTCATTTTATCATACTCCATTTCCTTTGTTCTATCTGCTAGGTCCTTCATTTAAGTCTAGTACTCTGAAAGCTGAGAGGAAATTGGAGTTTATCCCTACTAATCTACATATTCAGAGGATGCGAGTGCAAGGAGAGTCCGGCTATGGTATGTTTTTATGCGTAAGTGTTTACTGCCCGCATGAATATGCTGTTTGTCCAGTACCAAGATCCTTCTTTATTAAAAAAAATGACCTCTGTGTTTCGTTCAGACCACACATACGACGTTGTGACCATCGGTGCTCCTGCCGCGCACCATCAAGGCTTTAAAGGCTGTGGCCTCCGAAAACTGCTGCACAAGCTCGAGGAAGCCAGAAAACAGTGAGTGGAACAGCGCCAAAATTCTTTACATTTTTATGCCACACCTCTCATGGAATTTATCCGTGATCAGCAAATCTTTCTTTGTGATCTTTCCCTTCAAATCAGCACGTATGAGGAGGAGAGGTGAGAATATGTGAGGTGTATTACATGTTTTGCGCCTTGGCCTTTATCTGGACGCCACACTGGTGCACAATTCATTTTCTTTGATTGTTTGTTTCTGTCTTTCACCGCACTGCACTCCCAAAGCTCTGCCGGCTCTGGTATAAAAGGAATGGCGTACCAGCCTCAGGATGTTGTGAAAGCGAAGGAGCTGATTGGCCAGATTAACACTTTGAAGACACAAGTGTGTTACTATACAGAGCGTTTGTCCCGAGCTGCCAAGGATCGCTCAGCCAACGCTCTGGAGAGGACCCTGGCCATCCTTACAGAGAAGGTACAACAGCATGCCAAGAAACGGAAGAAAGGTCATCTCATCTCATCTCTCTCTGCTGAAGGTCGCAGAGGCGTCCTCCTCACCTCGCTCTCTGCCTTTCCCTTTTCTAGCTTTAAACTCCAGTTCATCGACTGCTCATGTCAGCTGTCACTGCCTGAATACAAAAGATCATCTCCTGCAGGCTAAAAATGTCTCCCATTGCTTCAGGGAGAGACAGAAGGATGCTGTAAAACAGTGTAGTTTCCTACTCTTTCAATCAGAGGCTCAAGTGCTAACACAAAAGGATGAATTACATGGAATCCGTAACAATACAGAAGGCTTCAGCCTGTCAGTGTGTGCTGTGTGTTCCTCAGCAGGAACGGTATCCTTGGCATAGATACTCACATGACCCTCACCTCTAATATAGCCAGTGCAAGGTTGCTCCTAATGGGAAGATTACCAATGTACCTCGAAGCACGAACAAACTGTGTATTTGGATATGTTTTAAAATATTAATATTAGTGCTTCATTAGTGCTTCATTTCATCCCCTGTCTTTCATGTCTCTCTACTGTCAGCCTTTTGCTTTTTTTATTATGTAATTAAAGGTGCAAAAAAACAGACATCAAAGGATTTTTTTCCCCGATCAACACAGGGTAGATGATAGATACTTTATTTTAATTCTTGGCTCCATTCATTACTCATTTTCTATATTTTCTATATTATATATTTACTGTATATTGCTTGCCCTTTTGTACAAAACCACCATGATTCACCTTCATTGTACAAAAATGTATTAGAAAAAATATAATAAAAACAACATTCTTGCGTGTTTCAAGTTGAACAAAACACACTTGAGAAATTGGGAAAGGAAAAAAATCATACAGCTCAGTGACACACATTTGTCTCCCTGGCTTCCCCCTTTGCCTCCCGCAGACTCGTCAGTTGGTCACAGTGTGCGACAGCAAGCTGTTGTCCTCCGCCATCCTCGCGCTGGCAGCTGCCCGTCCAGAGTTCCTTCAGCAGGGCACCCCGTCCCCATCCTCCTCCTCCCTCTCGCCCTCCTCTCGCTCCCCATCCCGCTCGCCCTCCCACCGCCCAACATCCCCCTCTCGTGCTGCCACCTCGCCGTCTCGCCACGCAGCTCCCTCAGAAGGCAGCGAAACCAGCAAAAGCAAGCGTGCCTCCTTGCAGGCGGATTTGCATGAGGAGGAGTGGGTAAGAGAAAGTCTCGGAGTCTCTGCGTTTGTGCGCGTTTTCATGTCAAATTCATTTTGTAACCTGCGTTTGTGGTGCAGGAGAAGATCTGGCTGAATTCTGATAAGAGCCTGGAGTGTGTGATCCAGAGAGTGGACAGGCTGCTGCAGCAGGACAAACTCCAGAGTGACAGCAGCTCTGAGGATGTCTTCCTGCTGGCCAGCCAGGAGTCGAAAAACACAAAGAAAGGTACGCACAACCAAATACAAAAACACCAGGAAAGGCACACACTCCCAAATACAAAAATACTTAGTAAGGTACACATACCAAATACAAAAACACTAATAAAGGTACACACCCTCTAATAAAAAAAATACTTAGTAAGGTACGCACGCCCAATACAAAAATAAGAAGAAAACAAATGCCAAGAAAAGTGTACACATTCAAATACGCCAAGAAAGGTGCACACACAACCAAACACAAAAATACTAAGAAAGTCGCACAAACATCACAAATGACTTCGAACCGAGAGGGGTTTATTTTCCCGTCTGGTGTGTGAATGATGAAAAATCATACACAAATGAACTGATCAGTCGAACTGCTCAGCTCAAGGATAAGTGTGTTCATATGAATGTGTATGAATGAAAGTTACCATTCTCTTTCTCTGTCTCTTACCTTTCTTTCATTTTTTCTTTCTTTCTTTCTTATCATTCTTTCTTAAGTGTTTTTTAAAATCTAAATCATGACTATTTTTTTCTACTTTCTCTCACTGGTAGAGAGCAGTCCAGAGGTTGAAAAGGCATCACCAGGTAGGAATAATTCCAAGAATAATGAAGCAACGCTCAACAAAGCCAACTCTTTTGAAAATATTATTCATCGCACTTGAGTTAATATTGTGATTAACACTTGATAGACATCGCAACGCGACCACTTAGGTGTTCAGTTAATTGCTCAATATCACACGGAAAATACACTGATCAAACTAACACTATGACCACTGCATCCCTACTATTTTGTCCAGCTCGTGCATTACAGAGTACATTTCAACAGCATCACAAATTACAGTCCCAATAAAAATCATTAGAATATGTCAAAGCCTCTCTCAAACAGATCCAATAAAAATTAAACATAAAACTCCTGCTGAAGGGAGAAGTTATTGCAGGGCCGTTGAATTATATTCTATGGTGAACATGCAGTGGTCACAACGTCGTGCTTGTGCTGGTTTATTGTGCAGTTATCTATCACCGTGTTTGTTGTGCCGATATTTGATGCATATTTCAAGAACATCTCAGGGTTAAACGTGTATGCTGCGTCTTCAGGTGAGTGGAGCGACATTCTGTACCCTCTTCTTGCCACGCTGACGGACTGTGTGTCTCTGATGAGTGATAAAGCCAAGAAGGCTATGGTGTTTCTGCTGATGCAGGACAGCGCCCCCACCATCGCCATGAGCCTCACCCTGCAGTATCGCCGCGACGTCGTCTTCTGCCAGACAGTGAGTCAGCCAGCGACCTCTTTTCTCCCTTAATAAAGCTTGTGACATTTGCGCATCATTTCGTAGTGTTTGCATGCACCAAAAAAAAAGGACAACTAGTAGTTGTGCTAATCTTGTGAGCGCTGCTGTTTACAGCTGACGGCGCTGATCTGTGGCTTCATTCTCAAGTTGAGGAACTGTCTCTGTGACTCCGGCTTTCTCAGGCAGTTGCACACCATCGGCTTGCTGGTGCAATACGAGGGGCTGCTCAGCACCTATGGTAACTTGTGTGTGAGGATGTGTGTGAGTGTTTGCGGGCGTGTGTTTTTTTTTGTTTTGTTTTGTTGTTTTTTTTAGAAATGCATCATCACACCAACCAAAGACCCATTTTCGTGGCCAACATTTCAACTGGTCGTAATAGGTAAAGCACAGGCCATCTTAATGACACTGACAAAGGCTCTGCTCAATCCAAGTGTTTCAGGAACACACGCGATTCGCTCATTATCTGTCAAAATACCGCCAAACGGTTCCGAGGAAGAATCCACAGGAATATCACTGGAGCACTCAGATCACTTGTGATAAATTTTATTTAAATGACTAACGTTTTCGACGTGACCTGCGTTTTCATCAGAGTCAAAGAGTACATGGACCGGGAAAACAGGGAAACTCTTCTCATTGGTTCCGAAGGAGTGGGAGGCAACCCACCAGTTATCCAATAGTACTGTGACAGCACCCACCCAGCTTGTCATTACCCGTATACACCACTAGTGCAGTAAAACAATCCAATCCAAATATATACAGTATTTACAATATTTACACACCATTACAAGAAACATGAGAGGTTCAGATCATCATTCAGTCCATTTTGGTTCCACTGTTTTGAGGGTGTATATCCACCAAGCCTCTCTTTTAAGCAGTCACCTTATTATGCCCCCCCAACCCCCTTTGAGAGGGCTTTGAGAGGGCATTTTGTTCGACTAACATAGACGTGAATGACGCGTGTGACGTGTGTGGTACTGCAGTTTACGAATGACTTGATATTCTTTGACTTGCCTGAGTGTGGGTGACAGAATTGTTTGCTGTCAGGTGAGTTGGAGCAGTGGGAGCAGTGGCCACATCCGTAAAAGTCAGCAGGTGGAGCAGGCAGCCAGGTAGATCTCTGAGGTCTGCTCACAGCAGAGTGCACCAGTCTGTCTCTGAGGGATCTGGTTTTGCGGAAAGAAAACAGAAGGGGGCTGAGCACATATTTGCGATAGGGCTGGGCCATTTTGCAAAACGTGTCAGCGTTTTTATGTTTTTGAAGTCTCCTGCGATGGGGGAAAATTCTGTTGAAAAACAGAGACGAGATGTCGTATCGGGGCGGCGAGTCTCTTGGAGGAGGCGGGCTGTGTCCGTGCGCCTCGCCCACTCACAGGCTGCCCGCATGTCGTGCTCCTCCTCCGTAATGATGATGTGAACCTCTCATGTTTCTTGTAATGGTGTGTAACTATTGTAAATACTGTATATATTTGGATGGGATTGTTTTACTGCACTAGTAATGACAAGCTGGGTGAGTGCTGTCACAGTATGATTGGATGACTGGTTGGTTACCTCCCACCCCTTCGGAACCCATGAGAAGAGAGTAACTTGGGGGATATTTAAACCTGTTTTCCCAGTCCATGCACTCTTTGACTCTGATGAAGACGCAGGTCGTGTCGAATTGTCAGTCATTTAAATAAAATGTATCATAAGTGATCTGAGTGCTCCAGTGCTATTCCCGTGGATTCTTCCACGCAACTGTTTGGTGATCTACATTGCCCGGTTCTGAGAAGCACTGACTTCCAATGGCGGAGGGGCTGCAGCGCATCTGTCAAAATATATAAACTGGAAAAAAATAAAAGACTGCAGATTTCTCATCTTAATAATGTAGAGGTGACTGTACAATTTCAAGTGACTATCGGCCATGGAAATGGGAAAATGTAAATTTATTATTTTGCTAGAGTGACATTTACAGACAAAGAAAAGGCCATCCAGAATTCGGCATGAGCATGCGCTCCATCGATTAGATTTGGTTACGGTGGACTTAGTGCACACCAGCCATTTTGACATGAAATAGCGGGAAAGCACAAGATGTTACATTAGTGAAGGCTCTGTACCTTAAGAGAGAATGACCTTCATTTATGTCTCTGCAGCACCTGTTACCTGCTTTTTCCCGTCCAAATGGCTGCTGTGACTAACATCCACCGCAAAATGCATTTCAATTATGACCTAATCAATTAGGCGAAAAAGGCTCCACTTGCGATGAAATTTTATGAGGCAGTTAGTGAGATCATATGACTTTTATGTTTAAAAGCATGTCACAAATTGATGCCATTCAACTTTGTCTGCAAAATGCATAATGAATAATGTTCATCTTGAGTTTTTCCACTGAGGAAATCATGCCATCATATCTTATCATCATGTGATATCATCGAAAATGTCTATAATTGCATTAACTACTGTGGTATCTTCATTCTTAAAGGTGAGGAGCTGGCCATGCTGGAGGATATGAGCGTCGGAGTGACGGACCTGAGAAACGTCACCTTTAAGATTACCCAAGCCACCTCGGGTTTCAGCCCAGACATGCTGCCCGTGATCACAGGAAATAGAAATGGCTTTAACGTCAGGGTCCCGATGCCAGGCGCGATATTTGACACGTTGCCGAGGGAGATCCAGAACGGGATGCTGCTGCGCGTGCAGCCGGTCCTGTTCAACGTGGGGATCAACGAACAGCAAACACTGGCTGAGAAGTAAGGCACTGAAATTAGAGGAAAAGCTGAGAGGGGAAAATGGAGAAGGGGGAAAAACTACTAAAGCTCATAATGGCAAGACAATTAATCATCAGATAACATCATACGATTTGTAGTTTGTTGAAAAAAAATCCCTTCATTTCATTTTTTTTAGATTCTAAATTGAATGGTCTGTTTTCAAATCATTATTGTTATGATTATTATTAATATTATTAAAACGACCTTCATGCATGTCAAGCACACGAAATCAGAGTTTTTTCTCAGTGCTTATTTGATTTGCAACAATGAAAAGCTTTTTCATTTAGCCATAAGTAACAGGTGTCATCATGTGCCCAGGTTTGGAGACACGTCCCTGCAAGACGTGATCAACATGGAGAGCATGGCTCGCCTCAACTTGTACTACGAGCAGTTTAAAGAGGTCCTGCCGGAAGACTGTGAGTCTACATATATACCGGAAAGATTTATCAGATGGAGATATTTCCTCTTTCTCTGCATGCTCATGTTTCACCCACCACCATCTCCTCAGGCCTGCCTCGCTCCCGCAGTACCACCGGTCTGCCTGACCTGCTCAAGCTGCTGGGCCAGAATGTGAGCGCCAAGAAAAGCAAGAACGTGGAGATCTTGTGGCAGGCTGCCGAGGTAGATCTGCCTCTTGTGTCATGAATATAAACCAACTTTCCTTACTTTTGACTCTTTTGGTTTCCGTAAAAATGTTCACGAGTCTTCAGTCTAAATACATGTGGTGACATTTTTTTTCATGATAATGATTCATGCAACCTTTTTTTTTCCCCTCCTCTGCCTTTATCTCTACACACTGAAGGCGTGTCGCCGGCTGAATGGAGTTCGTTTCACCAGCTGTAAGAGTGCCAAGGACCGCACAGCCATGTCTCTGACCCTGGAGCAGTGTCAGATCCTGCAGCAGGAGCACGCCCTCGCGCCACAGGTCTTCTACCAGGCCCTGGACTGTATGCGCAGGTCAGCTGATGGCAAATCTCACCATGCCTTTGCACAAAATCTCTCACCAGAGGAATACTATAATATGCCGTGCCTACTCTTTCACAGTGAGGGCTGCAGAAGAGAGAACACCATGAAGAACGTGGGGTGCCGGAAATACGCCTTTAACTCCCTCCAGCTCAAGGCCTTCCCAAAACAATATCGCCCTCCAGAGGGGACGTACGGGAAAGTCGAGACCTAACTGGACCCGTAAATGTAGAAAACTCCCAAAGACTGGAAGGGATAATGATGATGGCGCCACACACACACACACACACACACACACACACACACACACACACACACACACACACACACACACACACACACACACACACACAGACAGATCTGACTGATCTTAGCATCTAAGCATTTGTGTGGAAGAGGAGAAAAGATGGGAGTAGAGATGAACGAGAACCACAGAAGCATATAGTATATGGCTTACATGGTGAGGATAAGAAACAGGTTATGAATGAGTGAAATATGAATAAATTACTACAGACTTAATTGGTACAAACAAGACTATTACCAGATGATTAACAAACAAAGCTGAAAGTTTCGAAGTTCTAATTTTAACTATTATTGTGGATCAGTTCAGTATGGCTTGATCAGATTTCTTATGCTCAAATAATTGTGAAAGTTGTCTGAGTGCAGCTTCAACTGAAATAACTTTAGGCATGACTTCAAATGGGCTTTGAGATTGATTGAGAGACAGCATGGGGATCCAGAACATCTCATCTCATCTCATCCCATCGTCTTCCGCTTATTCCAGTTATGGGTCGCGATCGTGCTGGAGCCGATCCCAGCTGACGACGGGCGAGAGGCGGGGTACACCCTGGACGAGACGCCAGCTCATCGCAGGGCCACATGAAGGACAGACAACCACTCACACACACACACCTACAGGCAATTTAGAGTAGCCAATTAACCTCAGCATGCTTTTGGAGGTGGGAGGAAGCCGGAGTACCCGGAGAGAACCCACGCAGACACGGGG
>CAAKHG010016041.1:0-11829 GCA_901007715.1 Dactylopterus volitans | reverse complement strand
TAATGACTCGCACACACACACACACACACACACACACACACACTGAGAGAGAACGCCGATGTGTTTCCTGAAGCGCCACATTTCAGAAAGAAATCCGAATCCTTACCCGCTTTCAGTCGAGGGCGTCCGTTGTTTATATCACATTGGCCGGGAACAGCAGAAGCTCGTCTCTCCTCTCTCCGCCCTGGCGCTCGGATTTAGCTAGTTCACCTACCGAGGAGCGGCACTCCCCGAACCCAGTTTTTGACCCGCCGAGGGGGGGTGGGGGGGAGACACACACCGGCGCAGAGGAGCACAGACGAGGCGGCGTTCACCCGAATATGCGCGTCGGAGTCCCGAGTGAGCGTTCCTCAAAGTCGGCGCAAATTCCAACTCGAAGCACACGCACACACGCGCAAAAAATCCAGCCTCGTCTTCCCCGCCGCCGCCGTCGTCGTCGTCGTCCCTCTTTTTTTTTCTTTCTTTTTTTTTCTCCTTTCCTCCTTCAAGCCAGGATCTCAGTCGCTTCTTCCTCCGGCCATCAAACAGCACAGATGGGCGCGGTAACCCTGCACTCAGGTCTGGGAAACCCCACGCTACGGCAGCGTCACGGCGCACGGCGGAGGGGTCGGCGACCACTAAGAGAGAAATCAGGAAATACTGCCATCTTTGGCCGCGCCGACACACCTTCGGCTGGCGCTTCGCCCCCCCTCCCTTCACCCCGTCTCTCTCCCCTTCGGCGCCGTCATTTCGCGACTCTTTGGCTCTCTTTTTTTTTTTATTATTAAAGAGCCGGGGGCGAGCGCGCGTCGAGGGTTGAGCTAGTTCCGCCGGCGTGCGGCAGGCAGCCGCAAAGCCGCCATGCGAGTGCGGCCCGCCTGCGTGACTCCGGTCCCGCGCGTTCCCAGTTTACCTGGCAGGGAGTCATCTCTGCTAAAATGCTCTGTACTTTTTCTTTTTTTTTTTTAGCTTTGCTAGTATCACATCTGGTACTGTAACGGCACATAAGCATGAACATGAGCCCCTTTTGAGCTCTGACTACAGCGGGCAGAAAGTGTGCGGCTGTCATATTCTGCTTTTTGACAACAGGGGAGATGGGACACGTCAGTGCCGGCCTGCTGCCTGCCTGCCTGCCTGCCTGCATCCAGGCCGGAACAGGCCGGCACCCGCCGCCGCCGCCGCCGGCTCATTTGCAACCCAAAACGCGCCGCTGTCCCACCGCTAGTTCACCTACACCAGATGCAAAAAAACCACACTAGTTTGCCCGTTAGCTGGGCCGATTTTTGCCCCCCTATGCCCCCAGAAACAACAGCTTAAAAGCTCAGCAAATTCATATTTTACAGTAATTAATCGCGTTCCTTGCCAGTTGCCATCTCCGGCAATGTGGCCAATATAAAGTCAATTTTTTGTGTGTGTGTGTTTGTGAGAGCTATTAACCGCCGTACACTTAGCGGTTTAAGAGGGTGTCCCTCTAGCCGAAGCTTAGAAATCAGCGGGGATTCACTCCCGGTGACAAAATGTTTATGGGTGGACCGGAGCGCGGAGAGGACCTGATCATTAACGCCGAGAGTCTAGCTCGGAGTGCTCAGCGGAGGGCTCGAATGCTCAGCGGGTCGAGGCGTTACTTGGAGACGTGGAACACTCTGCGGTCTGCTGGGAGGGCAGAGCGCGCGCGGGCCCCGTCCGGTGGGGGAAGGCGGCGGCATCATCTGCTCCGGCTGGGGCGCGGAGCGCTCCCGTGGCGGCGGCGCCCCGTCTCTGCCTCAGCCCTCGGCGTCTGGCCGCGCGGGTTGTTTTGCGCGCTCGCCGTCGCTCTCGTTTTGTGTTTGCAGCCGCGATGGCGGCGAGACGAGGCCGAGTTTTGAAGTCAGGAGTGATTTTGCATTTCCAAACCAGGGCGCGTGCGCATGTGTGTGTCCTCATGTATGAGCAAGTCCACACACCGCCGCGCACGAGTGTGTGACCGCACCGACGTTTTCAGGGACCAAAAAGGGATGAGTTAAAAGCACGCGTGTGTGTGTGTGTGTGTGTGTGCGTGCGCTCGTTGGGCAGAGCTCTGGGTGTGAGCCTCCACTGGGACTCATCCGCCCGGGTTAATGCTGCTGAGACTTGGTTGCCCCTGGATACACCCGCCCAGCCCATCTGCATGCGTGTGTTGTGAGGCTGCTCTCGTCGAGCCCCGGACGTCCCCGGGGGTGGTGGTGGTGGTGGTGGGGGGGGGGGTTATCGTCTGGGTTCAGCTTCCCGATGAGGGGAGTGGAAAGATACCGGTCACCTGCGCCGATCTGCCGCCTGCGTGCGAACTTAAAAGCGCGATGAGGAGAAGGCCGAACCATAACAAAACAACCATGACGGCGGGCGTAATTTTCTGAAACTACTGTTCACAAATGTGGGAAAAAGCTTTTGTCTCCCTTTGTCCCCTGATTGGCGGAGAGATGCCGAAACGAGGCGTCTCTCACGCGCTAGCGGCTCGCGTGTCCCGTAACTTCCGGCGCGCGCAGAGCTCGCAAACATGTCGGAGCCATGACCGCGGCGACGGCCCTCTGAGAAAGTCGACTCTCACCAGCCACCTCAGTCTCGCGTTGATTTTTCCGAATACGTAATTGGCAACATTACTTGGCGGGGCGTCCGCACGCGGGCAGGGCAGCGCCGGCGCCACTATTAGCGGCGCGGGGCGCACTAAGTGGCGCTATCTCGCGGCATTAGCGGGAGATCAGCGCAGAAATCAGATTAGAAAAAGTGGCAAAACGACAACACAAACGTTGTCTCATATAATCTCATGCGTTTCATAAAGCGAGTGACATTACACGAGGCTAAGCTCGTAATGACCTTGCTTTTTATAGGCAGGTTGGGGTACAGTAATCTGATTTGGCATAATCTCCTGCAATCTCAGATAAATGCTTACAGCATGTATCTCTGGGAGGTCACATCCCGGCGCTCCGTTTTGAGGCATTACTGACATCTGCTGTTCGCGCGCGCGCGCCGGGGCCTGCGCTTCACGCTCAGGACGCCCTTCTATAAGAACTGTAACGGTTCCAGCGTGGTGCGGTAACAACGGAGGAGATTTGTCCGTTTGCACCTGGCGTCTGTGCAGAATCCTTCGCGCTATGAGCTAGTTTTGACTTCAAGGCTATGGAAGATGGCGGACTGAGACGATGACGCCGTGGTCATGCGCGAGGTTGTGCCATCACTTCCTTGAGCGCTTTTAGTTTTACTTTTTTTTCTTCCCTACAACTATAGCTATGGCTGCTCCTTGAAATATTGCTAATATAAGCTAATTACTTAAATACATTTAATCAGTGCCGCTAGAATTGACACTATCCCTACTGATGTTAATGACACATTATTTTCTGCATAAAAAACCCCCCCAAAAACATATGATCCAGTCTTTTTTGGCTTAAATTTTATTTTGGGTGTAATTTAATGTCCTCCCCACATGCCATTTTTGTAAATGTGTACTAGATTATTTCACGTGTGTGTGTGCAGCATGTCCGGTATTATTTAACTACACAATCAAGCACTTGGAGCATAAAATAAGCAGAAAATGTTCATGAAGGTTTGAAGTCTTTTTTTGGCGCCTTGTTTCGTGGCACCGTTGAAGCCAAATTCCAAAGACGTCCTACCGGCTCGCTTCTACTGATTTACACTCGCCATGAACCTTCAGCCAAATCTCAAAAATAATCTGTTGGAAGAGTGTGGGGAAAAATAAGGATAATCAAAAATTCACAAATTTAGACCTCTTCGGTTCCATGTTTTGTGGCCATGTCCCCTCCCTATATTACGAATGAATGTGCATTTCAGTTTACACGATCTAAAGTGTAACTCCATGAGGTTTCCATGGAGCGTAAGAGGGAGGCAGTGATGCGAGCGGCGAGTGGGCACCTTGCTTGCTCCTTTTTGTCTAACAATTGCTGACCGGCATCGGCATTTTTATGAGGTGACGGCGTCCTCCATGAGCCACCAGGAATGAGCCTCCCCAACGCTCAGCGTTCAAAGTAAATTAGACCTTTTTTTTTTTAATTACATCATATCCCAGGAATTCCGTGACCCCAGCGGGAGGCTGAGGGAGGCTTTCGGAGCCTCCTGGTGGCAGGTGGCTGTAAGTGCAGTCTTAGCTGATCGCAGGCGTCTGCTCATGGTCCCTCTGGATGGAGAGCTAATCTGGAGACGGACTGAGGTGGTCTGACTGGTGAAAAGCAAGTAAAGTTTTTTTTTCTTTTTTTTTTTTTCTAAATTCTATTCAAATTAACAATCATACAGCAGCCAGTGAGCTCCAGCACTGAAAGACGATGCGTCGTGTGAAGAAGCCGCTGCCGGTTTTCACATCCTGCTGGTCATTTTCTTGCTATTACACGCACTCACGGTCGTTTGAGGTTAGAAATACATTAGAACTGGGAGCCTCTGTCTGATCTACTTGTGGAGCATTGTGGGAAAGGCCACACGTGCAGGAGAAGGCAAATGAAACACTGATTTTAAAAAGGCGTGCGAGATGAATATTTGACGAGCTAAATTTCAGTAGCAGGGCAAATACTTGCTCTCACGCGTCTGATGAAAATTTTATCGATGGGCGTTAACAAGATGGCAAGAGCTGATTTAAACAGCTGATGTTTAAAAAAATAAATTTAAAAAAAAAAAAAAAAAAAAAGGACCTTTGACCTCACTGTAATAGCACAACACAGCCACTCTTCGGTGTGACGTCCACGGAGGCCAGGCAGCACGTCAGCCGCGTCCTGGCCGCTCCCCTCGCTCATCTCCGCGCGGCCCGCGTGGCATCTGGGGGGCCTGCGCCACGTTTTGCCCTCGGCCTGAACCCCGTCCGCTTCTGCTCCGCCGCAGCCGCGCGCTCTGGACGCAGCTGCCGGTTTGCACCAGCTGACACACCCAGGCCTGATGTAACCATCTTACGGTACACGGATGCAACGCGGCTGCCGATAAGGGGGCGCGCACGCACACCCTGGTGGTGGACTGCGGTTCCTGCAGTCAGGTGGAGCCGGGTATTATCTCTTCGGGGGTTTCACAATTGGCTTTTTTTTTTTTTTCTGTCCCCACAGAGGGACTGTGTTGACGATGAAAAGCCCCTTCAGAACAAGCTCTCATCTTGTGACTTCTGTTGTTGTTGTTGTTGTTTGGTAATGTCGAGTCAAATTTATTTATAGAGCCCACTCGAAAAAAAAAACAACCCGTTTTGACAAAAGGGCTGCACAGACCAGGGCAGACAGGCAACATCAGCGGCTTCAGTGGAGCGGGACCCGGCATGCAGGGGCAGGCGTAAACCCCGCATGTACGTAAGCTCAAGCGCATGTTGCGAGAAGTTCCTCCGCGGCGGCTCAGTCGATCTCTCTTGCGTTTCGCCCTGCCTGCTTCTCTGTAAACTGTGACGCAACATGACGGCGTTTCCACCGCGGTCGTGCCAGGTGCGGTCGGCCGTTTGCCGCTTCCCAGCATCCCCGCGCGAGCGCGCACAACTGACTGAAATGTCGCACGCGCATGGCGCAACTCCCTCAGGCCGAAGAGTCACGAAAAAGGAAGAGCAATCTGACTTACAAATGATGTCTGTTGGTTGCTGAAAGAGTGAAAGCACTCCACCTGCAGCCTTCTTGAAAATATATTTCTTTTTATGTGACAGTGCTGGCCATCGCATTTAGGGATATCTGGAGTATTTACCATCCGTGCATTCGTTGGAGCACCGTTTCCTTATTAGTTTTCCTTCAAAGCCAAATTATATCAAGTCAGGGCCAAAACCACCGGCGTTTCTTTTTTTCATTAAATGTTATGGCAGTGGCAGCAGTGAAGAAGTAGCAGTAGTATTAGTGGAAGAAGTCGTTGTAATACTAGTAGTAGCGGTAGTAATAGTCAAGTCAATTTTATTTATATAGCGCCAAATCACAACAGAAGTTATCTCATGACACTTTACAAGAAGTAGTAGTAGAAGAAATAGTAGCAGTAGCAGTGTAATAGTAGGAGCACTAGTAGCAGTGTTAGCAGTGGTTGTAGTAGCAGAAGTAGCAGTGTAGTAGAAGTAGTAGCAGCAGTAGCAGTGTTAGTAGGAGTCGTAGAAAAAGTAGTAGCAGTAGTAGTAGTCGCAGCAGTAGCATGAGTACTAGTAACCATAGCAATATATTAGTGGCAGTAGCAGTAGTAACAGTGGTGTTAGTAGCCGTGGTAGTGATGAGAGAGCGGAGCAGGGGAGGTCAGGGGTCACGAGAACATGGTGGGATAAGGTCAAAGTGAAGCCTTGTGAGATGTGCACAGTATCGCTGGGTCGGTGGGGGCTGCTGATTAGGGTTGGGTGCTATATGAGCATGTGTCAGAGAGTGTGTGTGTGTGTGTGTGTGTGTGTGTGAGAGCGAGACAGACAGACAGACGGACTTCATTGGCTGGCATCTGGCGTCCATGTAGAGTTCAGTCAGCAGCGGTGGAGACTGACGCCGTCAGCATGACTCTGTAGACATCTGTGTGATCCCCCGATAACGTAAGAGGCACACACGCCTGTACCACCTCGTAGGGCTGAAACACACACACACACACACACACACACGCACACGCACGAAATCAGCCAGTGCTCCGCGCATACCTTTCCTTGTTATAGAGGAGCTCAGGATTGAGAAGGCGGCGTTGCCATTAAAGCAGGTCATGTCTTGTCCAAATATTTATTGTCTTAAAAATTCTAAGCGTCTTTACTTCTGTTTAAAAATAGCGGGGCGCTCTGGGGAGCGTGTACCACCTCAAGGAGCGTGTACCACCTCAAGGAGCGTGGAATACTCTTTGAGAGAAATGTGCAGGTCTTTGTCAGGATCTACAGGCGTACGTCTGTGCCCATGTTCGACCTCTCCGGCCAGTCTTGTGGGAAACAGCCTGCTAGTTTTTCAAATGATCCATCTGACAGAAGAAGACCGAGAGCCAAAGTCCTCCCAAAAAAATTGCTGTTTTTTTTTTTGTTTTTGTTTTTTTGATATGGTGAACGGATCAGTCCCGAAACGTCACGGCTCCTCCCCTGGCTCATGCTGCACACCTTCACCAAGTTTGGTGGAGGACACATGCGGGTGAGAACATGAACTCTATGACGGATGTAACAAAAAAAAAAAAAAGTTCAGATTTGCTGTTTCCGCCAACATTTAATCCCCAGATTTAAAAACTCATTTATTCTCGTTACTGTCAGGAGCTTCGTTTTGGCTCTTGAGGTTTAGCGACGACCTTCTCGCAGTCGCTCATTTTTGGTTTTAACCAGACAATCCTGATAAGCACATCGACTGCCGCTGCCTACTGCTTTTTATTTTCCAATTATTATTAGATATATATATAAAAAAAAACCCAATTGACTTAATGAGGGTTTTATTTTTTCCCCCTTCAAGGATTAACACCACATCTGTTGTAAAGTACAGATCGTGTCAACAAAGCCACCACTGGAAATCTTTGTAAAGTCGTTACCGACTGAGGAAACACCTCGAGTCCCACCTTGAGTCCCCGCGGGGGCGCCCACGTGACGGTGAGGCTGCACCTCTGACCCGCCTCCACGCTGCCTCTGCTGGGCTCCAGGCTGAAGCCCTGCTCCTGCAGGGCTGCCGCCTCGTCCCACTGAAACTCGCCGCTGCCCTGCGGACCACACGGGCGACCGGGTAACATCAGGGCGACATCAACGCAGATAAACTGCTGATGTTTCACAACCTCGCTCTACGACAACGTTTTGGAGCCACTGGATGCGGCGTTTCAACATTTATGCATCAACAACTTTTGATTTCATAACTTAGAAAAAAAAATGGTACAAAACCGGTACTTTAAGAAATCTGTATTTAAATGCAATAAAAAAGGGGCTGCTGGTGCTGATGACACACACACACACACACACAGATCAGCATACGTTCACCGTAGAGTATAATGCAACAGCCCTGCAAGAACTTCTCCCTTCAGGAGGAGTTTTATGTTGAATTTTGAATGTATTGGGCACAGAGGAGCTCTATAATGACGCTAACAATGTACTGTATGATGAGTATAAAAATGTTGTGCGGAATGTGAATCCAGCCCTTCTTCTGTGAGGCCTTATGCCGCTGCGCGTGTGCGGGCCCGTCAGCGTGCCATGCGTGCCACCGCCGTACCTTCTTGCCAGGCTTTGTGGGGATGCAGCCCACCTGCAGCTCCCGGACCACGGGTTCGATGGCCCCTGCGATGACGGCGGCCCGCAGGTTCAGCAGCACGTGGGGGCTGGGTTGGTCCGTCACCTCCGACCCTGCTCGTCACACACAGCACGCGCCTTCACCCAACACTTTTTTTTTTTTTTGTCTGTCCCATTTAAATTTATCAGAATCTGAAATACTTTACTATTTCTGTAGGAAATTGTATGGTGACACCTGCTCCATGTCGGTATAAATATAAAGTTATAGGGAGGAAGTGACAAGAAATAACAAAGAATTTAACAAATATTACAAAATAGAAATTGACCCGATGTGAACAATAAACAAAAATCAAATATATGAACAAATCAATGGCAAAAGTATCAAGTGGGTATGACATTTGAAGTACTTCTTTGGAACGGAGCACTATGTTACAGACACGAGCATCATCAGTATATGATGAATAGTCATGAGTGCAGTTACAGGCTGTGCTGATATTACTATTTACTGTGGTTGCTGAATATAGATGGATGACACAGTTTGATTGGCCACAGGCAGGAATGACTTCCTGCGTCGTTCAGTGGCGTGTTTGGGTGGAATGGAATGAATGTGTGTGTGCGTCAAATATCGGCTGCGGAGGGAAATCCGACATGACGCCGGTCATTCACTGGCTTCCGCGCATTCCTTTCACTTCTCCCACTCGGAATCATGTGCTTATCCAGATTTCTCCACCCTTCCAAGTACTTTTTGTCTACTTCACTGCAACTAGCCCCCTTTTCATGTCTAGAATTTTGAAATCAACCCTCTAGAAATCCGTCTCCCGGGAGTCCCGTTTCCCTGACGCGACGACAGCAAAGCCTCAGGACGTCTCCAGCTGCTGACATCACTGTGCAAACACCTCCCTGATTCACTCAAATTTACAGTCCCGCCTCGTGGAGCAGCTGTGTCTATTTGCACTTGTGGAGTTTGCAGTGGAATGTGATCCGGCTGCCGGTCGCGAGCACGCGCGCGGGGCCGGCGGCCTGCTACCATCAGCAACACACTCCTGCATCACGGGCTCGGCTCTTGCGCCCATAAATCGTGGGAGTATGGCTGCGAGTTATTAGTCGTCCCGCCGGCTGGTTGGACGCATCTTAAGAATAATCCTGGGAGTTGAGTCGGCCCCTCCTGGTAATCTCCGAGCATGATGAGCGCGGCATCGATCAGTTCCATACCCGTTCGTCCAGCTGTTCAACTTATTAAAGGCTTATTAAATGACGCAGAAGAGCAGAGGGTGGGACGTACCTGGAGGCTGAGGGGGGCTGGCTATCAGCGGAGGAAGCAGGGATTCAACAGGGACCGTCAGCTGGTCGCCGCCGAGGAGATACATGTTATGTGAGGAGGCTGCGCCTTTCAGATCCAGCACACACACCGTAGCCTGGGAAAGCCAGAGATGGAGCAGTGTTAAGATTTGTTTCAGTATTGAACACCGGAGTGATGACAGGAACTCGGCGCGCAGGAGGGGTGCACGCGAGAATCGGGAGCGGGTTTGGCGCTTGTCGCGCTCCAATCGCGTTCTTCCCCCGCTGACCTCGTTCGTGAGCTCGATGGTGAGTCTGTCGGAGTAGTTCACCGACGGGTGGTCGGGGTTAAAGGTGACAGTGACGTCCTGGCTCTCCCCTGCAGCAATGGTGCCCCCCATTGGCGCCGCACTGAAAACACTCAGCCCGCTGTAGTTCTGGGTCCCTGCGCACGACACAAAGCACAAACCGCCGCCGTCATCCCGCGGAAGCTGCACGTGGAAGTTTGAGGGGGCCCCCTCGAAAAAGAATGTGGCTTGGCGGGCCTCTTTTAAAATGAAAACGACCCGGACATGGACAATATTATCGGCAGACGTCAAGTCGTGGTTCAAAAAATGAAAATAGAGAAAAAAAACATCCACGTGGCATTTCCAAATGTTGAGACATCCTACAAAGTCAGTCAGTCAGTCAGTCAGCAGGTCGGGGGACTGTGAGGGCCAATCCAGACCCATCAGCTTTATGGTCGAGCTCCAGGTATGTTTAGGATCAATATCCTTTTGTAGCAGACATCCCCTCCCTCCGTCCCTCCACTGTTCAACATTCCCAACAAAAACCCAAAGCATGGTGGTCCGCTTCCCTGCCTGACAGGTGCGCAGGCGTTCTTCCCATGACAGCCGCACACTTTCTTGCAAAGATCCCGCACCTTTGCTCAGTGAGGCCAAAAGGTTTTTGTTTTACACTCATCAGCCCACAGGACCTGTTCCCAAAATCCATCGGGGCTGTTCACATGTCCTTTTGCAAACCTCTCAGGCTGACATTGTGGTGAGGACACAGGACAGGTGTCCTTCCCATGACTCCTGCATGAAGGTTGCGCGTGTTGCTGCACAGCAGAACTTGTGATCCACCATCCCGACAGGCTTCTGCACTCAAACTGGTGTTTGGATTTGTCTTGCGACAACAACGTCTACTGCCGCCTCGCTCTCGTCTCCTGCGTTGTGGGCATCTGTAACTTTCATTTTTAGAGTTGAATGCAGCATTTTAGAGGAAGCAATTTTTGCTGAATGTTTGCCCAGGGTTTTAGGAGTAGGAGGCTTTAAAACATTTTCTTATGATAATGCTGACACGCCTCAGGCTGAACGAGGTGCTCCGGGCCTGTGACCTTGTAAAAATAACCCCAGTAAACTCTTGATGGTATTATTCTATTTTCCTGAGCTGATGTAAAATGAGCATATGCTACATTAATATTTATGACACATGCAAATTAGTTTAAGTCAAAACATCGATGCTCTAGTTGAAATGAATTCATGGGCAACTGCCACTAAACTTGCAGGGAAAATTAAAGTTGAGTGGACATATACTGATCACCCATAACATTATGACCATTATCACCATATTGTGAAGGTCCCCCTTTTGTCACCAAAACACTCCGGACCCATCAAGGTCTGGACTCCACTAGACCTCTGAAGGTGTGATGTGGTATCTGACACCAAGATTTTACCAGCAGATCTTTAAAGTCCTAGAAGTTGTGGGGTGGAACCACCCTGGATCGGACTGGTTTGTCCAGCACATCCCACAGATGCTGGATTGGATTGAGATCTGGGGAACCTGGAGGCCGAGTCAACACCTTGAACTGGTTGTTGTGTTCCTCAAACGTTCCTGAAGCATTGTTGCTTTGTGGCAGTGAGCGTTATCCTGCTGGAAGAGGCCACTGCCATCAGGGAATACCGGTTCCATGAAAGGGGGGACATGGTCTGCAATGATGCTTAGGTAGCTGCTACGTGTCAAAGGAACATCCACATGGATGGCAGGACCCAAGGTTCCCCAGCAGAACATTGCCCAGAGCATCACACTGCCTCCGCCGGCTCGCCTTCTTCCCATAGTGTATCCTGGTGCCATGTGTTCCCCAGGTAACTGACACACACACTCATCCGGCCATCCACATGATGCTCACGTGTCCATTGTTGGTGCTTCCAGGGGTGGGCAGGGGTCAGCATGGGCACCCTGACTGGTCCCACACACAACAAACTGCCATGAGTGTGTTCTGACTCCTTTCTATCAGAACCAGCAGCAACTGTTTCAGCAGTCTGAGCTCCAGCAGCTGGTCTGTTGGATCGGTCCACACGGGCCAGCCTTCACTCCCCACCTGCATCAGTGAGCCTTGGCCTCCATGACCCTGTCGCCAGTTCACAGCTTTTCTTTCCTTGGACCACTTTTGATAGGTCCTGACCACTGCAGATCAGGAA
>CAAKHG010016037.1:14842-39076 GCA_901007715.1 Dactylopterus volitans | reverse complement strand
CTGGGATAAAAAAAACAGCAAAAGGTAAGAGAGGGAGGCAGGTAACATTCCATATTTGTGTATAATGCCATGCAGCATTTCCACACACAACTTCTCCTGCTTGAGTGTGTGTGTGTGTGTGTGTGTGTGTGTGCTTGTGTGTGTGTGTGTGCGCGTTTGCGTTTGTGTGTGCGTGTGTGTTTGTGTGTTTGCGTGTGTGCCTGTGTGCGCCTGTGTGTGTGTGTGTGAGTGTGTGTGTGTGTGTGTGTGTGTGTGTGTGTGTGTGTGTGTGTGTGTGTGTGTGTGTGTGTGTGTGTGTGTGTGTGTGTGCGCGTGTGCGCGTGTGTGTGTGTGTGTGTTACAAAGAGGGGAGTCATATCCTGTTAGACATTTTACATTTTCTCCCCCCTTTGATTGCTTGTAGATGATATCATCTTTCCTTTGGATGTCTTTTGAGTGCAAATGACATTTCCAGCTGTTTTTTGAGTTTCATATTTTGCTGCTCATCAATGAACATGACTTGCAATATCTTTTTTTTTAAGTGTGTCATCTCGGCGTCATTGTGGTACCCTAATAAACTGGAAATTCATACTCAGATTTCTAATATCTACATAAAAACATTCCAAATTCACAAACTTTCCTTTCTGGTGCGAGACACGCAGCTTTCAAACCATTGGAGACAATTCCCAGTCTAGTTCTCACAGTGAATGAATAATTTGTTCCCATTGTTGTGACGGCTACATCATCACAGAAATATGTCGAGCACTTGTGACAAGATCTCACAAACAATGACTCACACCCTGACGCCATTGTATGAGTACCTGGTGTTTGCTAATGCCTCTTGTTTCTTTAAACCATGGCAGGATGCCGGGTGGGAAGGACACCTAAAAGGCATATCGACTCGTCACAGTTAATTTAGGCAATAGATGTGCGATAGATGAGGTTTATGATCGAAATTCATGTGCTCTCCCGTCTCTTTTAAAAAGCATTCTCAGTCAGTTGGTTATATAACTGACTAATCATACCGACACCCTTCAAAAATATGTTGCAGACTAAAAAAGTGTTGCAGTGTAAGAGCTGACTACACTGGTCACATTCCTGAAGAGGACATCATAATTGCAGTGCATTTTGCAGTCAAACCTGTCACTACCATGTCACCGTTGCATGAGTTTTCGAGTCTTACTAAAAAGTTGACCAGGGCAAAGTTTAGTCGATGTTTGTAAAAACAAAAAAAAGATAATAATAATAATTATATATATGCAACAACAACCTAAGCAATAAAGGAATTACTAACTTCTCCAAATTGGATTTATGAATTTACTCCCATGCTTTATTTGACAGTTCCATCATTTTCATTCTCTATTGTATGTACAGGAAAAGTCAGCTGAGTTTGTTGAGGTTAAATCTAAAAGATGCGATGCAAACCTACTATCAAAACAAAACAAAACAAAAAAAAAAAACTGGATTTCATGTTACAGTTTGATGCTTTTTTTTAACCTCCTTCTTCACAAGAATTTTGCGGCAGTATTCGACTGCTAAATTAAAAACACCCCAAAAAAGTAAAAGTATTGCTGTTAAATAAAGTGTGTGTTGTCAGCGTTTAAAAAGCTGCGGCTCGTTTGAGTTTTGAGAGGGCAGCGCTCGTCAGCGCGCGGGTTTGTGTGTGCGTGCATGCGTGTGTGTGTGTGTGTGTGTGTGGCGTCACTTCCTCGCTCCTCGCCCATCCCTGTGGAAAAAAAAAAAAAAAGAAACTTCACACCGAGAAGCGACGGCGAGAAAAGGGGAGCGAGGGAAAAAGCCGAGAGGGAATCAGCGAAAACACACCAACAAACAAACAAAGCAAAAAAAAACAAAACAAAACAAACAACAACAACAAAACAACAAAAAAGCCAGATGAAAAAGTCGGATAGGGCGGAGAGAGCCGACCGAACACCAGCACATTCTCTCTGAGGTAAGTTCTCCCAAGTTTTTCCCAGGGTCTCGGTGACGCTCCGCTCACGTTAATTAATTAGCGCATTGATCCCTAAACGCCGCTCCGGATGTGGCCGCCGCCGCCGCCGCCTTCGCCACGAGTCACTTACAATCTGTGAATGACGTGTTTGTCTATTAAAGCGTTTAATTAATGTTGGAATATCTTGAGGGTGGAGGGGAGGCCTGTGCTGCCCCCCTCCCCTCCCAGCTCTCTACCTTCTCCCCCCTTCTTTCTCTTCACATACGCAAAAAAATAAAATAAAAAAAATAGTCGTTTGATTTTGACACACCAGTCGTTGTCATGTTTGTTGAAAGTTTTAAATCACTATTAAAAGTACCACCCTATGTTACTTAATTAGGTCATAGCTCTTACAGCCTCTTTTTTTTTTTTTTAAATTTCAAACACTACGAATAGCCGCAGAAGTAGCAGTTTTAAAGAATAACGTTATTTCATGTTAGGAAAGTTATTGGCTTGTTTTTCTCCACACGCCCCTGAGGGTAAGGAAAAATATGTGCTTGTGTAGCATGAGTGTGTTTTAAGTACAAGTCTCGGCATGGCCTTCACAGCAGCACCACAGCCAAAATGCTCATTGGTTTCCCACATTATTGCACAACTCGGCGAAGCTGTTTTTGCTGCCGTCTTATCATGAGGCCAGACCATGGCTCTCCGGGCGTCCCTGTCTGCACACACCGCCGCCGCCGCCTGTAACATGTGACGACTCATGATCTCTATTTTTGCCCCAATCTGTTAGCAGTCATGCCGCTCCACAAATCAACCCGGGCCCCTCGCCTGGACCCGACCATGATCTCGGCTCCGCTGGGTGACTTCCGCCACACTATGCACATCGGGAGAGGCGGTGACGCCTTTGGTGACACCTCCTTCCTGTCCACTCTTGGCCCAAGCCCACCCAACTCTGATCCCGGGAGCCCCGGCGTCCCGTCGCCTGCTGACTCACCGGTGCCGGTAAACCACAGCGATCTACATACAGAGGCTCCGCAGAACACCGAGCTGCAGCACTCTGAGTCCGTCTCTTCATTCACCCTCGACCTGGATCTGGATCTGGGACCTTCTATGCTGGGAGATGTACTGGGGGTGATGGACGGATTGGGACTCGACTCCAATGAGGAGAATGTGTTTAGTCCCAAAAGTGGCACAACCACAGTGGAGACAAAGCAGGGAAAGGTGGCCATGGAAATGTCCATGAACATGCAGAATGAGCTGAATGGGAAGAACTCAGTTGGGTTGGATGAAAACCAGATGGGAGACGGCAGGATACCAGATGGTAACGGGATCAAGCCAAAGGGTTTGCGACCAAAAGTGAGATTCAGTGACAAACGAGAGGAGATAATTCGCCAGGCATCTGAAGAGGAAGAGGGTCAAGGGTTTGACTTCCAGGACGAGGATCAGCTGGCGAGTCGGATGAGGGGCGAGAGCGAGAGGGGCGAGAGCCTCGTAGTTGGAGGTGAAACAGAGTTCAAAACTCACAAAGCGGATTTGCCTCCGAGCCCTGCCTCGTCACATAGTTCAGAATATGATGGAGTGCCTCCGCTGGACAGGAGGAGTGTGGACAGCTGCCACTCAGAGACTGACTCAGAGGAAGAGGAGGAGGAAGTAGGAAGGGGCTACACGTTTGAAGACGAGTTTGATGATGAAATTGGTCTATAAGGTCAGGTTTGCTCATGGAACACACACACACACGTTCGCTGTCAAGTAAATCGAGGATACTGTATTTTCCTTAAGTCATGGTATCACTATCAATTGATAGGAAGAAACTAAATATTAATGAATGCAAACTGGATTTCTCAAGACCCAGAATGGAAGCTGTAGAGTTGGAAGACGAAGTTGCTCTGCTGATTGAAAGACATCTTTACGTTGTAGGGTAACAGATTTGCCAGACACATTTTGATTTTAAAAAAAAAGAAGCAAAAAACTCATGAGTTTTACAGGTTTTTAAAGGTTTGTAGCACTTTTGATTGATCGATCTTATTCCCCTGGAAGCTTCGCCATGATGCCGAAGACGCTGGCTTTATTAGTTTTTACCATGTCTCATGTCTGCCATCTTAAGTGTGCACAGCAGCTGTGGTATAGTGAGGCTTTTTATCCTATAGTGCCTTAATGGGAGATATTTACAGTATTGTACCATGTGCTATATCTATGTCTTTAATTTCTATTATTGCATGTTTATTACATCTCCATGTCTACTATTGATGTTAAGGCTGTTTGACTAGCTTTACAAGCTAAATGTTCCCAGAGACATTGTCAGAAAATAGATATCCTGTGTTTATTGAGTCACTGTGAAAATGTCACATTCCAAATCCGACAATGTGAGTTTCTCTGGTTCAGACCACATAAGATATATTTTCAGACTGCAGTTATTTAGCATGTTGTCATTCTTACCAAAGCTATTCTTTTGGGATGTGGGCTGGAAAAATACTTAAAATGCTAAGACAATCTTGGAATTTAAAGTACGTGCATTTTGCTTGTGTAATTCTTTTTCTATTAAGTTGTATTTCATAATGCTGTAAAAGGGAGAGACCATTGTGTTGGGTCTATTGAACATACAGGTTTAAACATAATGTCCTGTGGTTTGATAAGGATTACCGTGAAAATAAAACAGTTATTGGGATTTACAATTATCTCAAGTCTCGTCTGACTTTGATCAGGGGTCCGAGTAGCAATGCTGCAGGAACACTTTTGGGTTTGTTGTGTTTTTTTGTTCATTTTGTCTTTATTCCAATAAAATGTTTGGGTAGCATAACCTGCAACTACCTAGAAAGAACAAAACGTCACAACCATGCAGCTCTTGGTGGTGCAACAATAAACAATTATCTGTGAAACAAGTGGGCAAGGCCAGAATACTTCCATTTTTATCTATGTTGCAATCTACATCTTTGCTTCATTGGTTTTTCTTGATCATTTTAATAAATCTTCTGAAACCACTGGCACAATCGTTAAGAAATTTGATCAAGACTATTTTAAGACTTAGATGTCCATCAATTTAAGATGTAATCATCTGATACTTAGCCACTAATAGGCGCTACACATATGAAAAGTTTATGCCCTCCAGTAACTTTATTAGGTACACCTGTTCAGCAGCTCGATAATGCAAATATCTCATCAGCCAATCACATGGCTGCAACACAATGCATTGAGGCGTATAGACATGTTCAAAATGATCTGCTGAAGTTCAAACGAAGCATCAAGATGTGGAAGAAAGGTCATTTAAGTGACTTTGATTGTGGTATGGTTGTCGGTGTCAGATGGGGTGGTCTGAGTATTTCAGCAACTGCTGATCTACTGGGGTGCAGAAGATTGTCCCAAAAAGAGAACATGCAAATACTCATAACAGTGGGTGCAAGTTCTCTGTCGCCTTCATGCCAGAGGTCAAAAAAAGGCTCGACTTTTATCGAGCTAATAGAAAGACAACAGTTACTCAATAAACCACTCGATAAAACTGAGGTATGACATGCACCCCTGAGCACACAAGATCTCCAACCCCGAAGCAGATAGGCTACAGCAGCAGAAGACCACTGCGGGTGCCACTACTGCCGGCTAAGAACTGGAAACTGATAGTACAGTTTTCACAGGCTTACCAGAATTGGACGATATAAGATCGAAAAACATTGCCTGGTCTAATGGGTCTCGATTTCGACTGCAACATTTGGATCGTAGCATGATATCATGGTGTAAACGACATAAAAGCATGGATCCATCCTGGTTTGTTTCATTAGTTGAGGCTGGTGGTGGTGCTGCGACGGTGTGGGGGATATTTTCTAGCACACTTTGGCCTCCTTAAAACCAATGGAACATCATTAAAATACCAGAGCCTACCTGAGTACTGGTGTTGACCATGTACATCCATATATGACGGCAGTGTACCATCTTCTGATGGCTACTTCCAGCAGGATAACACACCATATAACGAAGCTCAAATTATCTCTAACCGCTCTCTTGAATGTGAAGGGGAGTCCAATACAGCACCTTTGGAAAGTGGTGGAACAGGAGATTCACAACTGACTAATCAGCATCAACTGTGTGATGCTATCATGTCAATATGGCCCAAAATCTTTGAGGGATGTTTCCAGCACTTATTGAATCTATGCCACTAAGTATTAAGGGGGTTTTGAAGTCAAAAGGGGGTCTAACCAGGTACTGACAAGGTTGACCTACGAAAGTGGCTGGTGAGTGTATATCCCATGATCAGCTACGCAGATTGTACAAAACTTGCTTTGCAAGATTTTCAGTTACAAGTTCATAAATGGACACGTCTTTTATCGAACACTATGAAAATTGACACTGACATTCTCTCGATGGTCTTGATCAAGTGCTACAATTTGAGAGCAGATCGACCTACAGTGATTCAACATCTTGTTTTAATTTATACTGCAAAAACTTTTTGCCTGGTTTTGGATCCAAAGTCAGCAAAAATAATTGACATTGCACATTCAACAAGCAGAATGATGTAATTTTTTTTTCATTATGTTAACCCAACATTTTGACTGTTAGTTATAGGTTTAATAGAGAAAATACTTTGGTTTTTCACATGTGCAGTAGATTATGGGGAGAACATTAAAAGTCCCTTTCCAATGGTGCAGTTAATCCCCTGCTGAGGATGCTAAGGTCCACAGTTAAAATCCCTCAGGACCAAGGGCCCCTTGCCAATAATTAAGAAAATTTGCAGATGTCTTTTGTTATCGTGGGCTTAATGAGGTCACTGAAGGTCATTTGTGATGTGTAAATTTCATTAGCGTGATTGTTAATGCCAGTCAAGAATTTCAGTTTTTCAGCTTGTATTGTTTTAAGTGTCCTGGGCTTTGCCTTTGCAAAAAAGCGTCGTGCGGAACAGTCTTCTGTTAAAGTGCTTTAGATTCAGTAGGAGTCATGTCAGCTAATTAAAATATTCATTTGACCAGGATCATATTTTATGTTCATGCTGTACAAAATCTGCTTGACCAGGATAAATGCTGCTTGCGAGTTTATTTTCTTTGAAAATCACTCTTGGGTAAAAAGAAAAGATTTCCTGTAAATATAAGTTTTAAGATTCTTTGGCCTCTCTCTTTTTTTTTTTAATGGAAATACAAAATACGACTTCAGGTGACAACAACAAATTGACATTTTATTTCAAGCAATACAAAGTGAATGCTTAAAATAGCTTACACATCTGTAAACCATACAGACGTAAAGATTAATAGAAAAGATATGCTGCTTGCATTTCCTAATAAATGTCAGGAATTCTGGCCTACCCAGTGTGGTTATTTACATTATTACAAGCTGAATCGTGAAATAGTTTTTGACTTTGATTTTTGACTATACATTTCATGTGTACGACAGAATTCCATCTCTGAAGGAAGGCATGCACGCACGTACGCACAAACGCGCGCAAACGTACGTACACGTACACACACACTACACAGATATTGTCCTGAACACGTTGTATCCTGACAGAGCCGTGGAGATCATGACGCCCGGCAGCTGCGGATGCCAGTGAATCTCCTTGATCTCTGACTGACCCTGGTGCAGAAACAGCAGCTGAGGGGGCAGGTCCTTCATCCCCTCCACCCTGGCGCCCACATCGCATGACTCCACTGACAGATCCCACTGGCTGATGATGTCGTCTGCCCCAGACGCTGCGAACACACTCGAGTCCACGGGGTTCCACTCCACCGATGTGATGGGAGCGCTGTGCTGCTTGAAGTTGGCCACCGGCCGCCCCGTCTGCAGGAGCACCAAGAAGATGAGCACTGAGTTCAAATATCGCAAGCTACTAAAACATCAATTATAACAGGGATGCCGATTCCCTTTGTTCACTTACTTTATTTGTGGTGCAATCGATCCAGTTTTTAAAATGTGAAATTATTCTCTTTAAAAAAAATGGCACATGTACAGCAAATGGTGGATAAAGGTAACAACTGTGTGCAGACGGTTGCGTAACAGGAACCGGATTGAACAAATGTTACAGTTGGGATGCCAGACTGATGGTGTTCAATTATATGATGATGTAACACTCTGACTTCACACAGTTTGCCTTGTAGCATTAATTTAGAGGCTCGTTGTTATGAAACACTGAGATCTTTTATGTCATACATCTAATTTGAGTTTATGGATGAGTGTCTTGATTTAAATATGCCAATCGCCATGCTTACCCTGAACTGTCGGAGGTCCCAGACTTTCAGTAGCCCGTCGTCCCCTCCCGACAGGAGGAAGGGTTCACTCCTGTTCCAGCTGATTACGTTGACATCTGATGTGTGTGCTTCATTGGCTGAGAGCATTGAGTTGGGTGGGGCACGAATGTCCCAGATACGGATCGACTGATCCACAGAGCACGATGCAAAAACCTGATGGAAACAAGAAAAGAATGATTTAGGACTTGAAACTTGAAATATTTACATAGCAGATCCTGATTGGTCTTTGTGGTCACCCAAAATTCATACAGAAATTTCCGGACTATAAGCCGCTACTTTTTTCACACACTAAACAATGATGCAGCTAATTTATGGATTTTTTTTTTTTTTTTGGAAAAGCGGGCTTCATGCCATCAAAACATTTAGCCTAATCACATCAGACCAATGAAATTACAGAACAGGTCAAAGTGGACCAATCAAACGCACTCACTAAATTCTTCAGATCAGTTATTTGCGCCTCATGCACACACCTTAATTATGCAAAACACATGAAGAAATGCATATGATGCAGCTTTCAAGTTAAAAGCGATCGAGCTGACAATTCCGACGGATTGATCCGACACTGAAGAAGACGATTTTAATGGTGATAGAGCACAGAGGATGATGAAGACAGCAATCAGCTGGGACAGGCTCCAGCCCCTGCGACCCTGATTAGGACAAAGCGGGGATAGAAAATGGATGAATGGACTTTTCCTGATAGGCTACTGTATTTTTTTATTTTTTTCACCAGCCGTGTTGCAGGCGTTGTTCGGAAAAAAGCATTTACAGTGACGTATTGGTGTGTGTTACGAGTACTTATTAAATTAAAGGTAAAAAAAAAATCTGTGTTAATATCTCATGTTACAACATGGACACCTGCGGTTTATTGACAAGTGCAGCCATTTATGTACAAATGTTTTGTTTTTTTTTCCTTTTTAAAGTAAGAGGGTGCGGCTTATATTCAGGTGCGCTCAATAGTCCGGGAATTACGGTAGTTAGATGGCATTTGTGTTCATTAACCCTAACCCAGAAGACAGAAGAACCCAAAGTGCACTTTCGCCTTCTTAGAACTAGGCTGGAGACTGTAGCAGCTGAGCCGACATGCATTGTCTGAGATTCTAATCTGCAACAACGTGATGGCTTCATTATCAGCAGATGCCATTTTCATAGACAACATAGTTACATTAATTCCTGGCATTCATGTCGCTCACCCCACCCTACTCATTCGATCTCAGCACTTATAAACCACTAACTTTCACTTTTCTTTTTAATTCCTGAAGGGAAATCTTCTCCAGTTCAAAGGAAAGCACATTGGGATAAGCACACATATCACGCAGGCTCATAATGGCTCCTTCTTGATGTGGTGTGTACTATGGGGGCCACGGTGCTGTACGGCAAAATCATAATGCAACGGACGTACTGTCGCTTCCGTAGGCGACCACTGCAGGTCCTCTACGGATTTGCTGTGGGAGCTGAAGGGTCGTTGGTCAATCTTCCATGACGTTCCTCCCTCCTGCGGCTCCCATACGTGGATGTTCTTTTTACAGTCTCCGCTCACAAGACGACCTGTTTAGCATACGCAGAACACTTAACCACAGTTGACAGCCACATGCACACACTGAAAGAAAAAAAATATCTACTTATTTAAGGGACATTATGATAAATTTATCAAAAAGAGTTAATTATATTTGTTTCCAATTCTAAAAATATAAAACATGTTTTTTTTTTCTGTTTTCTGAACTATGAAAGTTTTTTTTTTCTATCCTAAGCCGTTATATTTTCAGTCCCATTTGTTTACCTGTTTCACATTCAGCAGCATAATTCAATTTGGGTCAAGTTAATTATTTATTGCTCAACCCATAAAATCTAATCATAGATGGAGAGGGAAATTGTGTGAGAAAGAGAAAATGACATGCACGACACACCCACACACAATGACACACATATTCAAACAAACACACACACTGGGTGCAGCTGAGGACACATTCATACTTACAGTACATGCACTAGGATACCGTGCTTACACAAGGTTACTTTCATGCCAAGTGTTAAAAAGATCAAGGAAGTGCAAATAGATTACAGGCTTAAATGGTTAACAAATGACAGTGTCAATAGAAGAGGCACCCACCAGGTACAACAGTTGACCAATCGATTGCAAAGCCTTCAGTCATGTGACCTGAGAAACTGAAGAGTGCTTTGGCTTCTTTCTGCTGTTTGACAAATGCCGCCATGACCGCAGCACTGTGGACAGCCTCCAGCTGAGGTCGGAGGTCAAATATTTCAACCTGTCCTTTCTCTGACCATACAGCAGCCAATGACTGGTCTCCACGCTGGGTCACCTACAAAATTAACAGCAAAATGAGCAAATGGGGTCACTTAGAATGACGTTCCAGGGCAGAAGAGACATAATGCATTTGATGTATATAAATGTCAACGTACTCTGACTCTGTTAATTCCTCCATAGTGTGGCATCATGGCCAGTTCCATCTGTGGCTTTTTATCTGCATCCTCCTCTTCGTCGCTGTCCTCGCTGTCACCGCTTTCCTCCTCCTCTTTTTCTCTCTCTGTTCCGTGAAGGTTGTACATGCGCATGACCAGAAGTCTGCAGAAAAGAAAGTTCATATTTCAGAGCATGCAGAGGGTAGCATAGATAACTAATCAACACAGTAAATCTTCATCCATCGAATATTTGTATTCGTTAATCTCATAAAAAGAAAACATAACCACTTTCCAGGCTAAAAACACTTGGAAAAAAACAACAACGCTATTTTCCAACTTTGCCCATTTAGGCCAAAACGATGGATAAGAACAACAAACATTGTTCAGTGCTGAGAAAGAACGGTATGACCGCAAACAACAAAACACATGCAACAAAAATCAACTGTCAACTGTACAAAGGACATCGTCTGAAAGTGTCATTTTACCACTTACAGACTCCCGTTGACTGGCAACACTGTCAGAATGATCCCTGTGGATGGTATCACTGAAATTTGAGGGAGGCCGACTTGATGCAGGGAGACAACATTGTAAACACGAGTCGAAGTGAGAGACATCTGGGAGGATTAGAGTGCAGATTTGTAGATCGCAGTTTTCACATATTGTACTCAATGCTGAGCAAACTGAAACGCTTTCTGTTCCAATCAATCTATCACCTAAAAGCATCAGAAAGTGGAAAAATTTACTGCAAGTTCTTCTTTATCGAATGTAGGCCAGTGCATGGTCACACGACTGAACCCAACAGTGGTGGTGAACAACAAAACATGAAATCTGAACTCCAATCATAACCTGAAACGGAAACTGCTGTGAAAGAGAATGAAAGTGGGTGAGGGACAAGCTATAACAGTGAGGTTGCTGAAGAGGAGGCATTTTTGTGGAAAGCTGGAAAAAGTGACCCGAGGCGGTCAGTGAAACGGAGCAACGGGTCCTGCAACTCATTATATGACCCAGACGGAGCAACCGAGAGCCTTAATCCACAGCGAGTGTTCCAGGATACTTGAACAATCTGCCAAGCACCTAGAAAAGCTGCACTTAAGCGTACCAAAGAGAGCTGGCACAACTTTAAAAAAGGTATTCACACCAACTCTTAATTCAATCCATTTTTCTGTTCACTGCGCTTTCTATGCCGACCGAACCATTCATGGAAGTGCTGTATATCAGGTCAGTGTTGGTTTTAGCACCAAGGTAAGAACATGCCGCTCTAAAAAAGAGGCACCTTTAACAAAAACAGCGCACCTCTAGAATTAAAAACACAAAGAGAAGTTCAACTACAAACTGAAACGACAACAAAGATGTAGACATAAAGATGGCAGAGAAAACAAGTGTAATGGGCCAAAAGCCAATCCAGTGAGAGAGCATGCAAGATAGCGGGGTCCTGGCACACCCTAAATGGAACCGGACCATGATTAATGTTGGTAATTACATCTGTGGTTAACTGTAATGACACTGCAAAAAGGGCCCATACTTTGAAATGTACCAGTGTGAAGCCAATGTAGTGAAGTAGGCAACACAGATCCTACATTTTTATGTGTCACATAAAAGTAAAGAGTACATTCTGATAAGTAATCCAGCCAAGTCTAGATACTAGTTCTTAAAATAAGTATTTTCACTCAATGTCCACCACTGCCAGTATGCCAACATATACAGTACACATTAGAGAGTTGTGCATATACACAGTTTGTCACCGTTTCTATGCATGTTGTGTTGCTTATATGTACATGACAATTTTTATACATGATCCAACAAGCAAATTCCTGAATGCAAAATGCTGTGCAATTTTTTTTTTTTTTAAATGATCCAAACATTTGGGAAAGGCTAACACAATTCAGAGGTAGGTTGTTCCCAGTCAGGAGAAAGTTCATCGACAGCAGAGACAGGGCTGTCATCGCGGTGGACAAGCTATACATCAACGGCCAACTCAACCGTGACGTCACCCCCTGACCTTACTGACCTCCCAGGTCTGCCCGCCTGTTCGCTAAGGCTGTACATCCTTCCAATAAGCGTTCTGTGAACATACTGTACCTGTGGATATAAAATCATTTTCCAGTACTCACCATCACCACTATCTCCACTTCTATTGGTACATAGGTCTGCCCGTTATACAAGCTATAAAGCGCATATCTCAGTGAACACCTCTGAATACGCCCCCCTACTATCAGAATGTTTTGTCCCCACCCCTCAGACCTAATGTCCCTTAATTGTCTTCCTCTGTCTTTTCCATGTCTGTCTTTCTTGATGTTAACACAGAATCGAATTTCAGGTTCACATCAGCAAGATCTGAATTGTATTCAGACATCACATGCATGTGCCACACGCTGGTCTTTATGCACACGCTACCATTATGCGCAAATGCATGCAAACACACTTAAACACCAGTCCATATATATTATCACACAAATACTCATATTCATTCACATACACAGCCATGCATGCATGCACGCTAGGGCTGCAACTAATGATTATTTTGATAATCGATTAATCTGTCGATTATTTCTTCGATTAATCGATTAATCGGATTTAGAAAAAAGTGCACAAATTTTATTCACATTGTAGGGAAGAGAAGAACAAGGAGACGAGATGGATACTTCATTGAAAATTACATATTTTAAATCAACTTTGCTACTGATATTTGGCTGCTACTGATACAAAAAGTAAAATTAAAAACCATTAATGTGTTGGGCTTTTGGTTTATAAATCCCAAGAAGACGACCTCAAATGTCTTGTTTTGTATAAACCAACAGTCCACAACCCAAGGATATTCACTTTACTGTCATAGACTAGTGAAACCAGCAAATATTCATATTTGACAAGATGGAATCAGAGAATTAGGACTTTTTCTACTTTAAAAAAAGCTCAAAACGATTAGTCGATTATCAAAATAGTTGGCGATTAATTCAATAATCGATTAGTCATCGATTTATCGATTAATTGTTGCAGCCCTAATGCACGCACACAAGCACACACAATGCTCATGCACACACACTTTTGAATGGCTTACACCTAACATGGCAAGTCAAGTATGACCATGCTTAAGTTTGTCAGTTGGAATGTACAAGGAGTTGGTTCAAATGAAAAAACATTTAAAATTGTGAATCATCCGGGTAACCTACAGGCAGACATGGTCTTTTGAAAGGAGACCCACATCTCAAAGACAGCTGGGCTCGCCACAATTTCCTAGCATCTATTTAGCTAGCTATAACGCCAAACAGAGGCGTCACAGCTATGATCAATACGAAAATAAATCTCACTCGTGTTAACTCTACTATGGACCCAGAAGGCAGATTTATAATAATTAATTTATCGATACATAAAACAAATTTATGTACTAGTAATATCTATGGCCCGAACATTGACAACCCCTCCTTTCATACTTTCTTCGTTTCACTCTCTGCACACTCAGACACATCACTAACCATAGGAGGGGACTTCCATTTTGTGTGTAATCCAGACATAGATAGGCGGTTACCATAGCTGGCAATCCACAGATGTACTCAACCAGTACATGAGGGATTTTGGTGTCTACGATGCTTGACGCTCCCACCACCTCACTTTTAAAGAATGCATCGACTTCCACCACTCTTACTCACACTTGGACTACTTTTTAACCAGCAGCTCAGTCATGACGTCCAGATCCACTCTATTACTATCAGTGGCCACGCAGCATTCACTCCCTCTGTGACTATAAAAACAACCACAGCGCTTATTGGTCAATGGATATTTAATAAATCATTGCTCAAGGATCCTGACTTTATTAAATATTTTGTCAGAGATTAGACAGAGTTTTTGGAAAATAATGACATGCCAGAAATTTCACCACGTGTTCTGTGGGAAGCAGCAAAAGCAGTCATGCGAGATAAAATAATCTCTTACTCATCATACAAGAAAAAGAAAGAAAAATTACTTGAAGTAGAATTGGAACAGAATATTAAAATGTTGGAGACTGCTCATCCCGCTTCTCAGGAGGAACACATACTGATTGATTTATGAAAATTAAAACTTGAATAAAGTGGCCTGATTAATAAAAAGATCCAGTTCCAGCTGCAAAGACTTTGCTTGGAAAAATTTGAAAATAGCAACAAATCTAGTAAATTCTTAGCTCATGAGCTAAAACTGAATAAGGAAAAACCCACCATCTCCTCTGTTAGGGATTTAGCTCGGAAAACAACTTGCGTCCCTGAAGAAATAAACCACATTTTTGCAGGCTTGTATAAAAACTTATATTCATCCCAGATCAACCCATTAGAACCCAACATAGATGCTTTCCTTAACAGTATAGATTTACCTAAATTAGAGGTGAACAGACCATGGTCATGGATTCACCCATCTCAATGGCTGAGCTCCATGAAGCCCTCCTACATATGCCTAATATCAAAGCTCTGGGACCAGATGGTTTTCCAGCTGAATTCTGCAAAGAACTATTGCCTATGCTTGCACCCACCTTCTACAGAACGGTGATGCAAGTTAAGGAAAATGGCACTCTCCCCACAATATGAACTCCACAAACATCGGCCTCCTTCTTAAGCCTGATAAGGATCCCACACTCGCATCTAACTACCGCCCAGTATCACTGCTGATCTCACTATCAAACGCCACAATTGTTTCAAAAGTACAAATATAAGCACTTCAGTGACAGCCTGGTGGGAGTTTCTGGAAATAAGCAGGGCTTCGCTTATCTCATGCAGACTCACACCAATTTGGAACAATCCTGACATCCTGCAAAACAAAACAAAAAAACGCTAAACTTCCCAGCACAGGGTGATAAGGGGGTGAGACACCTCAAACACATCATCCGAGGCAGCAACTTTGCACCATTTCACGCACTGGTGGGAACATATGGAATTAATAGCAAGAAAGTTCTAGAATATTTACAACTCAGAGCCATTATCGAGGGGAGATTTACTGTTAGTCACTCTGACCACAAACTACCAGTCAGTCAAACATTTTCTAATCCTTTCATTGCAGAAATTGCGAACAAAGATTTATGCATTACTTGCTAAAACAGACGACACAGTCCATTTATTTTTTAGTTATCTATTCAGCCACATGATAAATTCTGGAAGCTCCAATCTACAACTCATACAGTACAAAATTCTGCAAAGAACGCATTACATAGGATAAATTGTTTAGAATGGGTGTGATAGACCTGAACATCTGTGTACATTGTAACAGTAACACACCAGATACTTACATGCATGCCATGTGGGTATGTACTCCTGTCAATCTATTCTGGCAGAGGATATGTGAAGGCCTGTCAACATGTCCAGGATGTCAAATCCCAGCTTCCACCTCACTCTGCATACTTGGGGACCTCGTTAATATAAATACGGATATCAATAACTACTGCATAATTCTCACTGCCCTAAGCATCGCCAAGAAAACCATCCTTGTGAACTGGAAATCTCTTGGTGTGGACTGTGTGTTCTGGTGCTGCCCCGGGGTGTTTCAGCGTGTCCCCTGGGCTTGTTGGGCCCGAGTTCTCTCCAATGTGGAGTGGAGTGGGTGGAGATGATGGGGATCAACACGTGCCAGTTGGGAAGCTGGCACCCTGAAATTTTCTAGCCCCTCAACGGGTTGGTCCCAGTGGTGGGTGGGGGTTGGTGGTGCTGCTTTACTGTGGTGTCACTCTATCCCTACCTCAGGGGAGTGATTGCCCCCCCTACTTTTAATTGCTCACTACACATTAAGGGCTTGAGGGGTGGGGCATGTCAAGTAACTCCAGTGGCGGGTTTGCTGGTGGTGTGCGGCGGCGTTGTGGGTGGCTCAGGTGCTCCCGACTTTTGGCGGGCCCGTTGCCGGGGATCGCACCAGTTGATAGCATAGGGGCAGGCCATGGGCCTTGCTGTGTTTTTTGCCTCACCACCAGGTCTGCCGACTCCACCCCTGGCTTTGTGGGGTGGGATTCTGCCCTCTCCTGTCCTGCTGTGTCTGTCTATGGTCGGGGGTGAGGGGTACCCTCTGTGGCCCTCTACTGTCTCTCCTTGGGGGTGGGGTGCTCGATTGTTCACTTCCTCTCTTGTTCTCTCACTCACCCATCCAATCACTTACTCACACACACATACCAACTCCACAAAAACAAGGGAAAAGCCTGCAAACTCACTCCAGCCACAGAAGTATTCATTGTAGCGACATTTTCCAACCGATGGAGCTCCATCAGGAATTGAAACGTTGTCATTATGTTACTACGATGGAAACTTCTGTGGCTTGGAGTGAATGTGCATTTTATAGAGGCTGAAATGATCACAAATGCTGTGGTGCCTTGGTTCAGGTCCATTAAATTTCAGGTGCAGACAGCATTAACTTAATTTGGGATGTTTATTAGCCTTTTTCATAGTAGCCATTTTAATGGATCACAAAGGTTAAAGCACCGATGTAAATAATACACTTAATGATGGCTATATTACATTTAGCTGCTTCAGTTTCAGAGCCCTGGGAATGTACACGGTTCTTGGAATGAGGCCTTGGAACTTGTTCAAGACAACAGCGAGATGCACTATAGTTTGGACACTTCCCTTCAACAGAGCCATTGTTAGTGTTATGAGCAACACCTTTGCTTCTCCTGCCATGATAACTAACAATATTACCTGAACAGAACGGAGCCTTCATTCCCGTCATTAGAAACACATGTTCCTAGCTAATTAACGACAAAATAGCTCCTGCGAAAGAGTTTTTAGATATGTAGGAAAAAAACTACACAACATAGTATTGCTGTATTTAGCAAGAAAATAGTTGTTTTAAAACAGGGTGTACATGTTTATATATCTTATCATATAGCATACCACTATTTAACTATCAGCATTTATGAGAGGCTTTCAAAACAGCACTCGTCGTTCTGACTGACGTATTTTTCTACAATTAAAAATGAAGATATCAATTAGATAATCAGAATCAGAACATTTAATTGATCCCCAGGGGAAATTACTTTATACTTAAATACAGAAGTGAAGAAGATTCTTCTTTGGGGACATAATTTACAGTAAAAAAAAAAAGGTAAGGTACTTTGTAATTTACCTACGCCTATCACAATACTCAGAATATCATGCCTTAAATAATATCACATGGTGATAATAATTGATTCCCACTCTTAAAAGGGAAATATCACCACTAAGTAGATTATGCTATACTAAAACTAGGTCAGATATGCAGAGGAATTGTACAAATTAATTGTTGCACTGGTTGCTACATGTTTAAGAAAAACAGAAAAGGGGCTGTGGTATTGCTTTTTGCACAAAAAGGCAAAAATCCTACAACAACATGAACGCACTGGACTTGTTGTCTTCCAAGGCCCTGCCCGCTGTCCAAACTCTGCTATGTCCCCGTCACTGTAAATAAACACAGCGGCGTCCTGCTATGAAGGTTGAGACTGATATCAGTGACCCTGACGCTGTCAGTCTGCATTTGCTGGATGGAGCTTTTAGATTTTTCACATGCCCAATAGAAATATCACTGTTGCTGTGTTATGATCCTCGAGGTCGGCCTGTTGGTTATGTATTCTGTGTATGAAGGCTCAATTGGGCAGGTCTGAATGGACGTCCCACCCTGTCCACCTAAACGGCGTCCTCACCGTGGCTTACCAAGAGCCAACATCCAACCAGGACCAATCGGGAGCCACCTCATCAATGGAAGGACTGTAAGTGATGCTCCATCCCGTTGCCGGGGGCGACTGTGATTACAACTGATCAGTGCGCCCCGTGCCTCATGAGATAGTTAAGATCTGTGGTATTCGAATTGTGAAAAGCTTGCGTGAAAGTGTTTGTTTGTCGAGGGACCCATTTTGTTATTTGATTGTTTCTTTGTTTATGTGTTTGTTTTTCGCTCGTTCCTTTGTTCATCCGATTGCTTCATGTTTATTTGACTGACACCATGCACTGTTCCTTTCTACATCTGATAATTTCCGGATGCTTTCCGTTAAACGCCGCAGTTCAGGTTACGACCCCTTGTTCTGCTTTTACCTGTGTGAGTGTATTACTGTATTCTTTGTCTATGTTTTGGCGCCACTCGCCGCCGTCCGATTTGCTGCGCATTGTTTCGTTTTTTTCTCGCTGCCGAGAGCTTGTAGCTCTGTTTTGTTTTTCAAGCGCTCATAGCTCCTGTTTGTTTGTTTTTTTTAGACAGACGCCTAACAACAAAAAGGCACACAATCGTCCCAAATTGTTGCGACCCTTCTTGCCTGGACACCATTAACCATCACTGGGTTGTAACATGCTGTCAGATCAATGTGGAACTCGCAGTTGGGTTTCTGAATGTTTTAAAGACACCAGTCAACTGTAACTAATGTGAGAGTCTTGGTGTTAGGAGAGCTTGGTCTGGTCAGTGGACATCTAAGGGTCGTTTTAGAGGATAGTACTGTCTCAGCGTTACTGGTCATCATAGGGATGCCGCACAACACTGCTGTGACGTAGAAAAGCATGTAGCGTCACGAAAAGAAACTGAGAAGACGGGAGAAACTATGGACGATAATGAAGGAATGGTGTTCTCAAACTGTACACAAAAAAAAAATTTAAGCTGCGGTTGCTACAATAGTTTGGTTGTTTAAAAATGGCGGGCACGGATTCACGCTGTTCGATGCATTCCACGCGAGCTGCACACTGATGACAAAAATCACGCTGCGATCGCTCTCTCTGACCAATCGGTGGTCTGCAGAGTTTTCACGTCACCTTTTAGTACTTCATAGTACTTAGTCAACCTTTTTTGGAACCCCAGGAGAGCCGGTACTAAAAAGGTGGTGCCTGGCACTTCTTTACTAATGGAAAACCCCCCCAAAAAAGGCGAGTAAAGCAGAGTGGAGTAGCGCCATAACGCTGTCTTCATCTGACTGTCAGTGGAATCAGGCAGATGAGACCTGACAGACCTGTCTGCAAATGAGTGGAAGGCTCTGCGCGAAGGCAATTTAGATGAGATTTGGACAATAAACTCATGGCAAGCAGTGTAGTGATACAGGGTTATTTAAAGGACCCCCCTTTAAGCGTTTGTGGAGTCAGGAGGTTTCTACAGACTAAACAGACAATGCACCAACCTGTTGGCCAGCGCGGTGTCAGCCTGAGTGCCTGCGCACAGCAGCATGGACACGGGAAACTGCTCCCTGCCGTCTCCGTCTCCATCGCTCAGGACGTCGAAGCTGAGACACGGAGCACCTGGACACGAACGTAACAATTCAGCCTACAAATCCCGGAAAGTTACTGTGGCGCTAACGAGATGCTTAGCGCGGCGAAATCGGCTACAACTCACCTGTTTGGCACTCGTGGTACATGCGGTACGCAGACCGGTCCATCTCCAGCTCCTCCCCGGGTTCAAGCGGCTCCACTCCGGGGACGTACACCTTCCTCTCCCCCTCTCCGCCCGCGCCTTCCTCCTCCATCTCGACCCCTTCGTCGTCGTCGCTTCCAGCTTCAGCCATCTCCTCCATCTCGCCTTCTTCCTCGGAAAACGTGTCTTCGCCGGGGGCAGACATCTTGGTAGTTTGAGCCTACTTCCGGTGTGCGGAGCGGCCACGTGGTCCAAACACCGCGCACTGTCATCCCCCCGCCCCCGCGGGCCCCTCGCGCCCTCGCTCCCTCTACCCCCGTTTACGGGAATTCAGCTGGTTCGCTTGGCGCTTGTTGCCAGGAAAGATCAGACTTGCAAATATTTGTCCTGGAAATCACCAAAAACGGTATATACCCCAAAACGAGCAGGATCATTCATAGTGTATGGTTAAAAACCCCCACGCCCGCCTCCCTTCTTACATAACCAACCTGCAGAATAGCATTTGTTTAAAACACAAACGGATAATTGAGTTATAGATTTTGGGGGGGGCCATGCATGTGCTGATGCAGAATCCCCACAAGGTCTTGGTGAGTTTAGATGTCTGCACTGTGGCCAGAGTCCTGACGATGTGGACGGCAGCTGCATCAAAGCACCCACGAGAAACAAACGAACAAACAACCCTTTTCACACCTGTTGCTTGTCATTTGCATTCATGCTGCACTGAGTTTTGACGCCCCCCCCGCCCTCCCAGCAAAAAAGTCAGGGTAAGAAACAAGTTATAGCCAAAAGTTTGCTCCCATATGGCCAAGGGAACATGCCTCTTTATTTTAAGGATTGTGAAAGTACAATACCGCGCGGCACATGTGTGGGCGTGTGCAAGCAGGGGCAAGTGTGAGCAGCAAACACTGCACCGTCTTTCTCATGTAGATCATGGCAGGAGTTAAAATGTCCGCGCAGCCTGGTTCCATGCAGGCAGCATTCCTCTCTCCCGGGCAAATCTTCCTTTCGGTTTTTATCTGAGTAACAAAACACATGTAAGAGTATTTGCACACTGGCAGCGAGTCTTTGATGGTTTAATGGTGTAACTCGAGTGAAGTGGGACTCTGAATGCTGCTGGACCATATGATCAAAATGTACAAACATAATCTCTGTCATCTGATGGGACAAACAAGACGCAAAGAGGACTCTCCAGGGGGAAGAACATCACAACAACTGGCCTTCTTTTTGGAAAATTACATCCTGGGAATTTATCACAAAAAAAAAAAAAAAAAACACATTTAAATGGTTTTAATTTACAATTTTATACAAAAGTAGACGTCTAAACACAGTTATATTTTACACTTACATAACATTCACTGTCAACAGCCATAAATCCCACATCAAATAGACAATGGCATATGTGCATTGGCTTGCTCAGCATTCATCTCTGATTAGCAGAAAGAGCATGTAGCTACATAGCTGGGGCTTGTGGCTTTTTTTTTTTTTTTTTTAGAGAGGAAGGCTTTATGCTTATATCTGTGGCATCAGTTGTTACAGGACACTGTTAGACAGCGAGCTTAGCGATACGTACAAACTTTGGACATTTACTGCAACCTGTGCATGTCACTTCATATTAACAAAGCTTACTGCGTAACAACACGAAGACACAAATATAACAATCATTCAGTGCCAGGGAGTGTCTTGCATTTTGTGTGCATCATCAAAAAGACCCATTTTAGATCCTATGGCAGCAACCACCAGTAGAGTGTAAATAGCAAGGGGCTCCAGACAGAGGCGGTATACGAGAGGGTTGCCCGGTCACCACTGGACGGCAGCTTCATATTGTCTATCATCTTGTCGGACTCTCCTCCTTCCTCCTCCACGCTGCTGATTGCGCGAGTGGTCAAAAGTCTAGCTCTTGATGGATGGTGGTCCTTCCTCTCAACGGAAGGAGGCAACGTGGGGAGGGTGCATATTTCAACCGAGGGTGAGCATCCAACCCCAAGCCACCTCGAGAAAAGCTCTGACGTTAGCTGGAGGAGTTCTTCAGGGGAAGAAGATTGAGTGGAGAACTCCTCCAGGTCTGTCGCCTCCTGAAACCGCTGTCACAGAAAAGGAGCACATTTAACAAGATTGTCAGGAGCGCCACGCATTAAATTATGTACTTGAATTCATGCAATGAAAATAAATAATGATGTATTCTTCTTAGCCTGATAAAATAAATAAAGTTAAAACATTGATACAGACGGCAATACTAAGTGAGAGTTCTGCTCTCGTTAAATAACAGTACGTTAAAGCAAGACATACATCAAGGTATTGAGTCAAAAAGAGTCATACCTTTGTGTATTTGTTCTTTCTAATGATTTGATCCAGTGTCTGCTTTATTTCGAGAATTATGGAGTGATTTAGGTGCTCGTCCCAGAGGTTTCTGAGAAGCACGTGCCAGGAATCCTGGAGGACAACTGCAGCAGGAAACACACAACACTGGAGGGAAAGATGGAATGACAATTAAAAAAAAAGCAGCAAAGTGAAGTGCAAAATATGTGACACCACACTTCAGGAATCACATTAGTCACTCAATTGCACTCAAAGCTTCAGCTAAACTGAGCGTCACACAGGCGACTACGGCTTAGGAATAGCTAATTATTTAATTGTTATCCTGTTAGTTAGAAACCAAAATGTCTGACGGAAGATGCCGAAAAGTCACATTAAGGTTTAAAAGCATGTGATGCATTTATTGCACATCAGACCTCACGTCTGCTTTCCATTTGACAGGCAACTCACCGGGTCGTTTTCGCAGAGCATGCTTTTGGTGTAGTGGTGCAATACATAGTAATCTTTAGGAAACACTTTTCGCTAAAAAGAAAAGCAAGAGAGAAAGATGAGGACACACATATAAAGGATGAAAAGGGTGAACATTTATATGGCAATAAATTGTAGTGTGGTACTGTAATAAAAGTGCAATATAGTGATCTCTAAGACAAGAACGAAGTACGATTAGTCATTTATGAAGACGGCAACCACTAAAGTGATTGATTCCCTTGACTTTATGTTGTTAACACACAAGTCTAACAGTGTTTGTCATCTGGCTACTTTACAAGTTACAGCTGTGCTACGGATCCTTTCATTGCGGCAGCTAAGTGAACACAGGCAACACAGATTCTCTACAGATAGTAAATGAGCTCAGTTGAGGGAGATTTATGTTTTCACAGAGACTACATTTCATTTGAGAAATTGCAAAATGCAGGTTTGTGAGCAAAGTGCAAAGGTTTTAACTTACAAATCCAGTTGGGTTAGAGTCGATCGTCATTTTAATGTTCCTCACGCCCGCCAATTCAAAGTCGCATCCACCACATTGGCCAGTCAGGAGTGATAACAACAACAAAACTGTTGGAGGCATGGAGCAAACGGACAGAGTCAAAACAGATTCAGATAATTGCTGGAAACTTTCTGTGGTTTACAGGCTTGTTCAAACTACATGCCTACTAAAAAACAATGACATCATTTCCTTCTGCAATTATCTATTTCTTCAGTAAACAACACCAAATATGCCGCGTTGTTGCAACAGCTATAGTTGCAAGAACTAAGGAAACAGAAGAAAAAACATTCTATCAACACAAACCAAACTCAGTATGGCGTTCGTTTTCTATTTACTGGGGGGCAAAAAAAAAAAGGTTAAACATTAAACGCATTTATTGTATCTCACCTGGTAGTGACATCCTTTTATCTTTCTAAAAATGGACACTTCTCCATTTCTCTTGTTGATAGCAATCACACACACACACACAGACGGGGGTTTCTGTGTCAGTCTGTGAAAGGCAAAGTTTCCTCCTCTGTCGTTTCTTAAGGTCTTTGACACAGAGTGCGCTGCTGCGTCCTCTCCTTTAAAGCTTGATATTTAGCCTTGCCGTTGACATCCCTTATACATTCCTTCCCTTTGAGTTCCCTTGGTACTTTCCAGCAAAATGCCTCATTTATCCTCTCACGCCATCCTGCACCCTGACTTTGGGTTTTCCCTCTTAAGCCTGACTGGCTGCAGTCTTTTCCTGTCAAAGCTTTTGTTTGATATCTGCTTTTTGTTACTGTATCTCTTTCTCTTTCCCTTTGAGTCCCTCCCTACTGACCTAGAAGCCTCCTGAACGGCCTAATCTGAATCCCTCTCCTCTCTCCCTCGATGAAGCAGGAGAGACACTCGTGTCCTCTGCCTTCTCTCCCCTCTGCCTCTGGCCACTATCCTCACTCAGACAGAGGCTTCGCTCAAAGTGAAAGTGCTACGCTGGTTCGCTTGTCTGCTCCCTTTAAGTCTCGGCCCCTCCCACTGCCACACGTTTTACCTCACTATTGACTGACCCGGCCCCCCCCCCCCGCCCCCAACCTCCCCCCCCCCCCCCCCCCCACCCCCCC
>CAAKHG010016037.1:0-14822 GCA_901007715.1 Dactylopterus volitans | reverse complement strand
TTTAAGTCTCGGCCCCTCCCACTGCCACACGTTTTACCTCACTATTGACTGACCCGGCCCCCTCCCCCTGCTCCCAACATTCCCTGACCCCCTCCCAGCACCACCCAACCTCGAGCCCAGTGCGGCTTAGTCATGCATTTGGTGCGTATGGTTTTAATTTAGCCCCCTTCCCGCCCCCCGTTTCTCCCCCCACACCTCTGTGGCTGTGGATCCTCTGGTCTTTATTCCACTGGAGCCACTGCGCAACATAATCCTATTCAATCAACACATGATCCCTGATTTTTTCGGAAATAAACAAACAAATCAAGAATCACATTCCTTGAAAAACTCACCAACCCGGATTGCAACACCGCACCGCCAGAACATGCAAGTCATTCCATGTGTGACAGCTTTTCTTGCTATATAATCTGAGCACAAGTGTCACGGTCTCATCCGGTCTGTCTGCTCAGGTTCTGTTGCGCAGCAGCCTGGCTTTTAGATGGTTACAAGAATATTTAATTACTAATGAAAGACAGGAAGAACACCATGTGTCCTTTGTTGAACACGTGCCAAAGGAGGCAGGACAGATCTCCAAAGTCCCATCTCTCATGAGGGGAAAGGAAACTAGAGAGACAACAACAAGACGACTTTCCCTGCAGACTCATTAACCTGAAACCTTTTCACCCATACGATGTGCATTCATGGTGTGCATAAATCCAGACTTTATGCTGTCCTCCCATTTCATGTGTCACTTACATATGGGTGAAGTCCATCTGTTACTTATTATTGGAACTGCTACGACATATCTTTGCACGTGTAGTGGTGAAACTTGCGAAATAAAATCCATATTTGAGTCAGGCGTAGCGAGGCACGGTGAAAACAGTCAATAAGACAACGCGACTGACAATGCTGCGAGTTAGATTCATTTTGCAGTTATTTGGAAAGCCGATTATCCACCATTTATTTTACAAGTTCCTACACAATTGCTTCATAGGTATGCCTAAAAAAAAAACAACAGTCCCCCAATTTAAACAAAGCCGTATGTTGTTGACTTTTATTGACCAAAAGTCCGCAAACTTCAGCAAAGCAACAGGCACACATTAACAGAGGCATGGACTAAAAGTACTTTCTCATGTATCAGTGTCTTGACATGCTCATTAACGAGCCAAATTCTACCGATGTGCTCAGCAGTCTTGGAGTGATGCCGTGTTATGCAACCATTTTGCACATTTCAGGACATTATAAAAACCACAAAAAGTGCTGCGATTGTGGGCCGACAGCCAGTCAAGCATGTGAGCTGGCAGAGAAGCGGCGTCCTCCTCCGCTTCCCTGTCACCCACTTTTTTGTTCGTCTTGTTCACCACAAGATGGAGCCAGGTGTGGAATGAAAACAAACGTGGCTTCACAGTCATATATTTTAATTTTAAAACGTCAGCAGAGCAGTAAACAAGCCTTTTGTAATAAATTAAATTTCACACAGTCATACAAAGAAGTTTTCCCTTTGACCGACACAAAAAAAATCTGACACACGATCCAGTCTGAACGCGTTAATCTGTGTGGGATAATAATCAGTGTTGGGAGAACAATAGGTTTCTCATTACTTAGAAGGACACTAATGGATGAGCCATAGCGTTTCAGTCCTCCATTCACAGTCCCCTCTAATTCCCCTAAAAGTCCCAACCAATTGTGAGAAGATCCTTGCTTTCACTTTCCTTCCTTCAGTATTTCACCCTGTCTTCAGCTCCCTTTGCAGGAGGTAGGGACACACCCGCTGATCCCCCCTTTCTTCTGTGTTTGTCACTGACTGGGGCTCCTCTCTCCCCCTCGGACAGCAGTCATTAAATGACTCTTGTAGGTTTTGCTGAGCCCAGTCATCCAGAACTTGAGCAGTCTGACGTTGTCCTCCTCACCCGGCCCTGTGGTGCCAAGGAGGGCGAGCACCTTCTGGGTGTCCTCCCTCCCTCGCCCGTCCACTTTGGAGAACTTGAACAGCACTTTGGCTTTGCTGAGAGAGCCAGAATGTGTTTTAAGAAGGCTTATATGGGCAAAATGAAGGATATCTCACTTATTGAATGAGAGGATTTACTCACTTCATCCACTCTTCCTTCAGACACAGCAGACAATGAGACACCACATCCACAGATAAGTTCTCATTGGATAAGGCCACCTCAAGTTTGTTCAGTAGCGCAGGGCCTGGAAGAAGAGCACAAAGATTTCATGAATCTGTTGACAGTTCATGACATGATTATTCATCGGATTCTATAGATTTTAAATCCATAAGATTAATTTCATGAAGGGAGGAGCTCTGACCAAGGGAGACCCCTTCGGAGTTGCAGGCAGATTCAGGAATTCTATTTCTACTTTTGTTGACATTGTTTCACATCATTTCTCAGGAAATTGTGTGGATTGTAATGAAGAAATAAGGCATTTTTATAATAGCTGTAGTATATATACCGCCATAGTGTACGTACACAATATGATGCTTTAAACTGTGGATTTGAATTGAAGATTGGGCTATGAGCCTTGGAAGAGTTCTTTGATGTCTTTTTGTCCTTTTGCTTTTAAAAGGTGGTCTTCACTTTTCTGGGGTAAATATATGTTTTGCCTCCTTTTGTTTATTTGCCAATGTGTTGTATCTATATCAACTATCATTCCATCCACATAATAAGTCTTTAGGAACTAGTGGTTTGTCAAAAACATATTCAGATATTAAGGCAACTTTGTTTTTAAATTTAGTTACCCACTGACCTATGTAAGTGAATTAAAAAAAAACATTAAGATGTCATTTTGATGCCAATCCAGTTCCTTGTGGATCTGTATTAATGTCTGAACATTTTCTGAACATTAAACATTTAATGTTTAACAGACAGGCAAAGTGTCATATTTTTTTGGATATTGCGGGTAGGGCAGTAAACAGACGGTGACTGCTTATAAACGCAGGCATGCTCACCCCTGTCTGTGGGCTGTGTGTTGGCACTGCTGATGATGAACTGATAAAGTGAAGAGATGTTGTCTTCACCTATGGCTGAGGTGTGACAGCCCGTCTCTGAGCTGACATCAACCAGCACTGAAAACTCTACAAGACAAACAAAAGCAAGGCAAATCTCAGCATACTAACGTGACCTGCGACATAGCTGTATACAAGCTCGCATTTTTGGGAAACCATACCCGAGGAACTGACGTGGGTTGGAATGGCCACATCTGGGCTGAGACCCAAGAAATTGCATTTGTAGGCCTCCTCATACTGAGCGCTGTATGGCACTGCACGCACACAGCCCACTGGGAGCAAAGACTGATTGGGGAGACAGAGGAGAAATGCAGATTTTAATTACAATTATCTTGAGGAGGCTGCAGGAGCCAGTGTCCATGATTTCCATAAATTATTACAAATTTTGACTCAGCAGATCACAAGGCGGCTTTCCACTTTGTCTCAATCTGTCTTCAATGAGCTGGAGCCCAGAGAGGGCGGTGGCATTTCTGAATTGTGATTTATACTTTATCTCTGTGGATGCAACTACTAACTTTGTTCACAGACAGTGGTTTCTGTTAGTTTTTTTCTGTGTGCATGCAGGAAAACATACAAAAACCAGACCAGGCTTTTGCTGGCGCAGAGGCATAAAAATACTCATAGGCATGTGTCAAGGAATGTGGTCTCTTGTTATTCGAATGTGACTGATATTGACACTTGGGTTTATGCAGCACCTAAAGCAAAGCCTTGAACGTTGCGTAAGCTCATCTGGCATGTGTGAATGGCCCACACTCTGGGTGCTTTTAACACTCTATTCTGACAGTGACACTGCCGCTGAAGCTAAAAAAACACCTCCCACTCAGGCTGTAATGGTTTGAAAGAGTGCAGTATCGCTATACACCGAATGTAAAGTTAGCAGCAAAACTGTCATGACAGCAGTTTGTTGAATTGTAATGTTGAACACAAATAATGTCACATCACAGTTATTCTATGAGTTGGCAATTTGAGCAGGATTAGCCCTTCCCTGAATGTTCAATTTCAAGGAACCTGGTGTTGATAGAGACATGATGTGAACCATGTAATGTAAAATACAGCTTATCCTGTCCCATCCTAGAAGCCCACTTTCCTCTGATTGGCCAATATCCCTGTACATTGAGGATGTGCTGTGCCTGAAGCAGATGACCTAATTAAGATTTCCATGAAGTAGAAAAAAAAAATTGGCAACTGAGTGTTCAGAGCAGTCTGAAGGATTACTTTCACATATATAATTATCCCAAACATTATTATTCAAACTTTGGCCATATCTGACATGGACATCTACCACAGTAAGATCTCACACTATATAACTTAAAGAGAAAGAAAAGATAAAAGACGCATGCTGTATCTTGTTTTTGAATCTGGCAGAGAGTGATCAGACGTGCAAGTACAGGCAAAGAAGACTTCCAGGTGTGTGACCTGTAGTTTAAACAGTGTTATTGTCCTCAGGCAGAAGCTAAAAATCAGGAATTTCTATTTACAAATCCTTTAAACCATCTTAAGACAATAGATGAAATTTTAAAAGTCAAAAGATTAAAGTTGTGCTTAGCAGTATATAACTGTGAAAGGGAACACCGAATTTAACTAATCAAACATGCTTATCACCATTTTTAAACTCATGAGGAACCTAACAAATGTAATCATGACTCTTTCACTGGATTTTCCCACATCACAATTAAAGTCTCCCAGCAGTAGCACGGTACCTTGAGCACTGTGAAAGCCGACTGGATAAGCCCGGGGTCTGCGCCCCTCCATATGACCTGATTTCCCATGAGCACATGCCAAGCTAGCTGCCGAAACTCAGCAGCCCCTAAAACCTGCAGGACAAATCAGACTGTAATGCACAACAGCCCACAAACAACATTTATGTGGTTGGAGTTATGAGCCCGTGAGGTGATGTAATAACTTGAATTAAAAGTCTTGAATTGTCACTAACTTCAATTTATTAGATGAACGCCACTAAACTATATGTTCTTTACGAATGTGACTGAGGCTTCCCTCTTCAAATATCAGAAGAAACACTGGCTGAGCTGAGCTTAAAATCTGCTTTTCCTTTTCATGTCACTTAGATTGCCCATCTCACGTACATAAGCACAACCAAAATAACAAACTCAAAGACCGCCAGGGTTTTACCTGTCTCAAGTGCCTCAGTGACCTAAACTTTGGACCAGGTAATTCATCTAATTTTGCATCGTCACACAGGAAGTCATGGCCTGGCTCGCTCTCTGATTGGTGCCGCTGTGACTTAGAGCCGCCTCCTTCTGCTCCCTCCCGGCAGCTCATTTCCTCCTCTTGCTCTTTTGAAACCAAAGAATAACACAACATCAGAAATAGCAGTGACCAGTTGTTTTTGGGCAGAGTATTATTATGGTTATGAGGGACATTCCACAGGAAACTATTGCAAAGGTCCAGCGGCACATCACATACCACATATGGTGCATACTCATCTACGATTTCCAAAACAAGTTCAGCACAATTTAACCACATCTTTATGACTAAGTGTAGAGAGTGAGCACATGATGGAAAAGCCCCCTTTCATCAGGTTCACTAAGGCTACTTTTGGGCATTTTTCTAAATAATAAAAAAATATGTATATTAAATGGCATTTTATTTTGCTTAATATTAAGTATGTTGCTTTTTTTTGCATTATGCATTTTAGTCTAATGTATTCATGTTTGTGTAAAATCACTGCACAACTGTGGCCGTAACCGCAACAGAAACAGGGCATCAAAATTTCACACACAAAGAGCTCCACTGACCGGCGAATATCTTTGCTAATCCTTATTTTTCTAAATCTTGACTAAGACTTGTGTAAACCCTCACATGAATTAAAATGCATTCGAGGATGACTGTTAAAATGAATCAACGTGTTTATCCTCACGGGGGCCCCCAGTGATTCAGAGTCTTGCAGGAGACTTTACAGACTGGTGATACAATAGTGCCGCACTGTGTAAACCCATGACATCTGCTGATATCATACTCCATCAAGACTGATGTGCATGTTGAGTCAGGTCCCAGGTGATTCGCCTGTTGTTTTTTTTGGGGACAAACTCTTGGTCTTAAGCTTTGACAGTTACGAGGCTGAACAGATGCTATATTTATGAACGCTGATATGTTTAAGTGTGGAAGAAAAGTAAAAGATAACCATTCCACCGCAACTGAGGACAATGAGTCTACCTGTCTGCCTTTCAATGAGCACCAGAGTGTCCTCAGTGGGGGCTCCTTCGAGAAGCTTCTCTGTCAGACGACTACCACAGGCCTTCAGCAGCCTGGGGACAAAGCCAAGTCACCCGCCCGCGTGTCATGGTGAGTGGCGACAGCGGAGCCACGTGGAAACAACCATGATGTGTTGTAGCAGGACTGACAGCATCGTGACTCACCAGCTAAAAGAGGAGTGAAGGCTGGCCCACAGGTTGGGATGCTGTGTGAGAGAAGTTAGCGATCGGGCTGCGTTGCCGCTCCGTTGGTGTGGGAAAACTGCAGGTGAGAACACACTGTTCATCCTGACTGCTCTCTGGGGGCAAACTCCTTGTTCGCTATCAAACACCTGATGGAGAAGCCAGCGCCAGGAAAAGGCAGACATATTACATTTGTGTCCATGCAGGTGAATATCTGAGGAAACCAAATTAAGGCATCATCGTTACCCCCTACCTTCAGAGCTGTGCTCTGCAGGCTCTGTATAGTAAGTCTAAGGTGGCGTAACAGAAAAGGCCAGGAGTTGATGAGGTAGATCCTGTCCATGGCTACCATGACTATGCTGTACCAGCGCTGGAAGCCCCTGGCCAGGCTGTCTTTGATGAAAAAGGTGTGTGAGAACACAAACCCGTGTTGCTCATCGCCAAAGAATATCGGCCCCTCACGTCCAGGACACACCTGACAAAAAGAGAGAAACGGTGCATGAGGAGACAGAGTCATGGAAAAATGTAGAAGTTTGTTCAACGCATGAGATGTGTGACTCACACACACATACATGCAGACGTACGTCATCGTTTACCTCACAGCTGAGGCTGCGTACGCAGGCCTGGCGGACTACACTGAACAGCTGCGGCTGTCTGGGATGCTGGTGGCTCAGAAAGCGAATACCTGTCTCATTGTCGATGCTCACAAATCCAGGGTGAGACGCGGGTAAGGATCGACATCCCTGACGCAAGGGGAAGGGAAACACGGGCACTTTGGGTTACTTTACAGGACATTTGACTCATCTGCAAGGAATTAGTTGGTAGTGTGAGTATTACAATGTAGGGGAAAGGGTCCTGTGTGGTTAGGTCATATGAACGTGTGCATCAGTGTCTGACGAACTCATGGTCTGGTGTCAGTTCCCCCTCACACACCTCACACATTTCTCCTCTCTGAGAGGCAGAGCTGTTGGCCCTCATGGTCAGGCCTTCACCCTCCCGGTCACCATCTCTGTCTCTGTCCCCAGGCACTGGAGCGCCTGCCTGGGAGGAAGGGGACGGGGATGGAGGGTGCAGCGCCTCCGTGCAGAACAATGTCCGAGGCCCGTGGAGTTCACAGAAGTGACAGAGGGCCACCAGCGCATTCATCTAAAGGGAGGAGAGCATATCTCCCTTAGGTTAATTGCTCTTGATGAGTCACAGAGTTCGATTCGGTCCTCGGTGTTCCTACTTTCACCAGAAAATCAACAGGTCACAGAAGTGTTCACACGGAGGTCACAGCCGATAATAAGCGATAAGCGACAACCTTACCTTCGACGCAGAGCCAAGTTAAATAAATGACTGTGGCTCGACGCTGCTTCAGAGAGGGACACTCATTGGTCGCGGTGTCCGGAACGTGTCTGCATGAAAAGCAGCATGTCAAATCAGTCGTGTAAAAAAAAAAAATAAAAATAAAAAAGCTGAATCTTAAATCTTATCGACGTTTTTAGAAATCTACCAGGCGCAGCTTCTCAATTTAACCACATTTCATACGCTTTTCTTGATTTGTTTCTGTCCCGAGCAGCTGCGGCGGCGAGCGACCAACAACATGATCACGTGACGCAGAGTCACGCGCTCGCACTCTGATGACGTTTCCTGTCGTGGGTTTTTTTTTCTTTAAATATATATTTTAACGGTTTGGTGTTGAAATTCGGGCGCATTCTTGATCTGAAATATAATTAAGTATTAGCAGAGTTATTTATGTGTATTGAGCTTTCATAATTATCCCTACAGAGAAATTTCTCGACTGAAAAAACACGAAAAACGACATTACCCACAATCCCTTTCAACACGACAAACCGAGAGTGAAAGGTCTTTAAACAGACGCCAATCCTTCTTGCGGTCAGTATGAAAATATCGAAAAGTGTCTTTTGTGTATGCATACATTGTTATATACCATTACGGCAATAATGCCAGCTCCTTTGTGAGTTGTTGAATTAATGGATAAAATTAGTCAACGCCTGCTTCCGCGGTAGCTAGTGTTTCTTCTTTAGGTGTGTCTGGTAAAGTTCGTCCCTTTCGGATCAAAGGAAACTCGAGGTGTGGTAGCAAGTGCCAGAGTGACCCGAGACTTCAGGGACGTTGTCTTCTAAATCACAGACGTAACATGGCTTCCGAGTGCTCCTCAACTCCCCAGGAGAACCAGGGGGATGGTGGTCAGACGGACGCAGCTGGTCCAGAGGCAGAAGTACCAGGACCAGCCGAACCTGGGAGTGGCGAAACAGGTAAAATCCACCTTTCACCTTCATCTAAACTGATATAAACTCTCTGTGTATTAACTATACAGTAGATTCGATTCGATTACTGTATTAAAACCTCGACGGGGAAATTCACTCGCCACAGCAGCAAAGTAATAAAAGACGTACAATACATAAATAAAATGGGCAAACACAACGAACAGACATGAAAAAAAATCCCTTAAACATATACAATACAACAAACAGACAAGTAACAAAACAAGGGCTAACCGAGTACTAAAAAGTAAAGTGACCAGACTATGTATAATATTGCACATGGTAAGCTTTGGAATGAAAATAAACAGAAATAAAAGAAAATATATATATATAAACTATGACAAAGTAGTGGTGGCAAATGAGATGGATAGTACAACACATCAGGTTTTGCAGGTGTTGTAGAGTCCGACAGCTGCTGGGATGAAAGACCAGCGGAACCTCCCCTTCTTACACGGCGGCTGGATGGTCTGCTGCTGAAGGAGCTACTCATGGACCCCACCGTGTCATGCGGGGGGCGAGAGGTGTTGTCCATGAAGGATGTCAGCTTAACTAAAATCCTCCTCTCACCCATCTCCTCCAGATGAGCCCATACATGGCGGCACATTACTGTGGCATCCCGGGATATTGATAAATAGAAGGAAAAAAAAAACAAAAACGTAGTTATGTGACTAAGTTTTCCAAATAACCAGCTATCTATTCTTTGCTATCACGATCGCTCAGACTTCCGTTAAGTCATTATTTATGTTGCCGCCTCAGCCCTTCGCACTGTAGACGGAACGCCTCTTACAGAAAAAAGCCTACTTTTTCCCTGTATGCCAGCGCGTTTGCTGGAAGCCAGTCAGGAAGTGAGTCAAGTGCTGCATGTGCTTACTGCGAGTCCCAGATCCAGCATCCCTGTCTGCTTCTGCTCACACTAACCTCGCTGGACTCAAACCCACAGACACTCTCCAAAGAATAGAACTTTATGAAATTTCATTCTTCCTTTTCACCGTTGGCTGCAGTCGCCTGTAGTGAGATCTTCTGTCTGCGCCAGGCAGTGTCATCTCAGGTGGCAGCGAGGCATTACAGCCAATGATTATAGAGATTTGGCTCTGTGTCATGTTGAGTCCTTCTATCAGGAAATATTAGTGTGCTTGACTTTACAGGCAACCATGTCTCCGCTAGTTGGCTGACATTTCAGTCCTTTGGGCCAAGTCACTCACACCTGTTGCATGGTTTTCTATACTGAAATTTCCTGGAGAGGAGGTACAACATAGTGTTGTATAATTTCCCAAAGTCACATTCCTCTTGGAATTAATCACTCATTTATTGTATGGAATGATGATGATGATGATGATGATGATTTATTGCAACATCAAACCTTTTCCAGTGAGGTGTGTGGGTGTTTTGTTTGTGATTTGATGATCTGGAAAACATAAACATCATCTGAAGCAGAGGAATCATTTAAGCGTGAGGGTCACTGCAAAAACACATCATTAGATTCCTATGTCAAGGGCATATCTTGCATAATGCTGTATTTTTAATGTTTTCATCCATCCAGCTTGTTGTCTTAAGCCAAAGTTCATCCTGCCTCAGAGCTGCATGTGATAAAGCAGCAGAGTTTCTCTCTTCAGCTGTGCGGGCTCATATTCAGTTTGGCCTCCGGGTCCAAAAGGCCTTCTTTTCACGCCGTAGAGCGTTTGCATGTTGGTTGATCTTATTAGCAGATGTTTTACTGAGGGATCTTTATCTCTAAACGCCCTCACCATATTTGAGCAGAATTATAGCATGAGATGGATCAGTAGTTAATTGCTGCACATCAGAGACGGCTGATGTGATTTCACATCCCTGATTATGATTTTAATTCGTGATGCCTGTATTTAATTTTATTCTGTAATGTGTCTTTGAGAAGTGCCATACTGAGACTCTGGTAACTAGGGCTGCAGGATGTACATTCCATTTTTATTGCGCATCTGTTATTTCAGGCCTTACTCTGAGTCTCCTCTGTCACTCTGTCTTTGACAGGATCAGCGCCAGCAGATGACGAGAGCCAAGGAGTCAGCGTGTGTCGGTTTTTCCTGAGGGGAAAGTGTCATTTCGGCCACAGATGTCGAATGTCTCACAGGTTTGCTCGCCTTACTCTGATCACCAAAATCACAAACAGAGTCATGAATGATTTTCACCTGTGTTTACCTTTTCATTTTTACGTCATTTTGTTCAGTAACTGCAATGCTAAAGTTCAAAACTGTCATTTCACAGTGGATACAATTAAATGTATGGCCTAATGTTAGATGTTATGCCTAATTGTGAACTACCTATTGCTAAACCCCTGTCTGCTAAGGGAGAATTGTCTTTGTTGTGGTTTTTTAAATCTTCCATTTAATTTATTTTATAACTAGAATAATGCAAAAGAGTTTGTAAACCAGTGTAGCACAGTTGCTTGTCGTAAATAGCTGGCTGCCTGTATATCAGCTGATGCTAATCGTCAGGTTCCAATGTTATTATACTCCATCTTGTTTTGTTTTTTTCAGTGTGAGTGCTCATTTCACAACTGATACGGTTGAGTAAAAAATTAACATGTGAGCCGCACAATGATCAGCCTGTACGAGAGCTAAAAAATGAGTCTGATTATATCAGATGCATAACTCTGCTCTTGTGTTTTACCTGAATATTTTGACACTTTTCGATGGTATTGCTCTCTTTTCCCTAGTGACCCATCAGCAGATTATTCAGAGACGGTTCTTCCTGATCAGGATGACAAAGACGATGGAGGAGAAATTAAAAAATACAACAAGAAGAAGGGCAATGTGAACAAAGCAACACCGACGAGAGACCAAGCGGAAAAAGGTTCGATCCGACTAGTTTCCACAGTCATTTGATTGATTCTTATTTTTTTTTACATTAATCTTTTTTTTTTATCCTAATTTATATTCTTTGGTATCCCCAGAAGTGAACAAAAAGCCTCGCATGCGCACTGCAGATGACGTTATATCTCGGATTCTGTGGGACCCATCAGTTGATTCCTCAGAATTTATAGTGGGGTATGTCGATCGCTTCCTCGGTGTACTGGAGCGTCCCTTCTGTGAGTTCAACTGGGAAACCAATCCCTGTGACTGTGATTACTCCGCTGAGCTCGCACTTCCCAGACACCGGATCCAGTACTTCACCTACAGAGGGCACCGCATCTGGGACCGCCACAGCAGGACTGACAGGGTGTTTGGCTCCACTGGTCAATCTCTGGCTCCCCCCTTTGGAGGGGAGAAGGAAGTAGAGGGTGAGTTTGGTTGAATACAGCTACACATGATATAAAGCACAAAAGCAAACCCATGGAATTTACACTGGCCTGATGCAATTATTTCTCAAGAAGAACAACCAGAAGACCCAGAGAGACCATCTCTGGAACAAGACTGCCTTCATAAAAGGGAGGACCAGCCACCTGCTGTCAGTGGGCAGGAAGTGAGTGAAACAGAGGCGTGTGCTCATACTGCGAACAGACATCTGGAGGAAGGGAAGAAGAAGGAGATGAATGTTTGCACCCCTGACTCATCACAACCAGCTCCAAAGTGCATGGACGACGCCTCCCAGGAATCACGAGGAGCATGTGTTGTGGAGGAGGACGCCAACAGGTCTGGTGTTCATCCTGAAAGTCTAACTAAAAGAAGATAACAACATCTCCGCAGAACAAAACAACATTTTTAGTAACTGTGTTCTAAACTCTAGATTCGGACATTTTTTCAGGGGTGTCTTTCAACACAAACGCCAGCTTAAAGCCATCGTCAAATGAAATGAGTGTGACTTTTTCTTCATGTTTCTGAATGAAATTGACCGTTGTTCACATTTGAGTGGTTGCTCAGTGAATACGATGCAAACAGGATGGTCGACGGCCAATTTATACTTCTTGATATACCGAATGGAGACAAATGAGTGCAGATACATGAGGTACATTCGATGTTTTCCATATTTAAGAAATCCAGGCTTACAGGTATAATTGGTTTTAAGTGGGAATTCTAAACCTTGAATGCTAAATCTTGCCTCTTGAGTAAATTTGCCCACCCATTTTGGTTTTAGCGTTTCAACAGATGAATCCCCGAAACAAGGATGGAGCAAAAACGGTGATGACAAGAAGCAGACTTCGACTGAATTGGAAGAAAGTTGTAAAGGCCCTGACGCTGCTGAGGTAGGTGCAGCAAAGCTCACCCTGAAACACATTCTTGTTCTGCTATTGAACTTCATTTTGTAATACAGTGATTCTTTTTTTTGGTAACACGTCACTCCTCTATTATTGCAGCAAAGAGTAGAGAATCTCGGTGGTCGGCCTCCTAAAAAGAGACCCACACACTTCATCACATTCAGGGCCAACACCCCAGCTATCCTCACTGGTTTCCAGCAGCTAGAAGAGGAGTTCACCGCTCTTCTACCCTCCTCCGCCCCTCACTTTCAGGATTCTTCCATGCTCCATGTCACCCTGTGCCTCCTGATATTGCCGGGTCCAGCTGAAATAGCTACTGCTGTGGAGATCCTCAGACGGTTTGCTCGTTTCAATCCCAACCCACCGTTGGCCTTGACCTTCCCCGTGAAGCTGAAACATTTTCATGGGAAGGTTCTGTACCTGAGCCCCCAGCCGCATCTTCAGCTCCAGCATTTCAACAGCGTTCTGCAGGAGGCCTACAGGAGCGAGGGCTTGCTCCACAGAGACTCCTACAACCCACGCTACCACCTCACACTGGCCAAGGTAACGGACAGGGAAGGAGAAAGGATCTTTGAAGGGGTGGCAGACCTGAAGGTGGGAAAGGGCTTAAATTTTGGCCGTCTGCCTGTAAACACCTTGCACCTTTGTGCCATGGAATATTCTGAAGAAATAGATTTTTATGAGACCGTGTGCACAGTAACTCTTCGGTAATATAAGATTGGCCATGTCTGATGGGAGACAGCCCATCCAGTCAGTGCTGGTCTTATCAACCAGTTTTAATGTCCGTTTCTTTGTCTGAGTACACTTATTCAGCTGAAATGCACTATTGCTTATAATCGAGTAAAGAGATATTTAAGAGGGCCTAAAGGGTGTGAAGTTAAGCTTGATGCAGGGCTGAGGGACGGCAGCAAACACTTTCAGCCATACCTAATTGCACTATATTTAAATTTTGATATGATTTAAAAAACATGTATATCTTTGACAAATGTATTTGAAAAGTATCCTGCCTTTTATACGTATTATTGAGATTTCAAGAGGAATAATGAACGTTGCCTAGAAATGCAGATTGATACAATTGATTCAGAACTCGATGGAAGCTCAGATGTGTCCTTTGCCTGGCTCAACAAGAGTAGTAAGAAAGAAAAAAAACAACTAAAAACTTTCTGGAGAAATACTGCAGTAATTGTAGCCCTGTACATTCTTTTCCTTTTTTCAACATTAAAAATGCACTACGAAGCATCAGTCCAAGAAATACATGCATAGATATTCATATTTACTTTGTAAGAATCATCTGCTTTGGATGCATAACTGTGTCAAATCGGTCTTCAGTGGAGAGTAAAGGGGTATAAGGGACGCTGTAACTGCATATGCTCATTAAAATAACGAGACTCAAGTGTAATGACCCTTCAAATTGTTTTGTTCCCTCTATTAATCATTTACTGGGCCAAACTCTGGTTCGGGCCAACTTTGGCCCCACTTGCTACTGTTGTGCTACACTGACGGCATATATGCACCTGCAGTTAATGTAGTAGGCATATATCGTTTATCGGGGGTGGGGGGATATTGTTATTATGGCAACGAATTAACCAGAGTGGTTGCATTCTGCATCCCACGATTCAAGGTTTACATATCTGTTAATATGACTATTGTATGGATTGTGTTAAACAAGAGCAATGACTTTGTACGCCTTTGCAATGAATTATAACAGTTATTCTGTCCAGGACATTAAATATTGAATTGGTTACTTAAAATGCCGAGATTTGGTGATATTTTTTCGGTGCGGTGATGGCTGGCCTGGATTTGGTGCCGTCGCTACTGACGGAGAGGCTTCACAAACGCTCTCAGAGCAACTCTTGCATACATAATATAATTTTCTGTCTTCTTACCCTCTTCCTCCCAGATACACACACACACACACACTTGCACACAGTACAGGGGTTAGGGAAACTGTATTGATCATAATAAGAGTGTAATGTGCCTCTGAGGGGGCGGAGTTAACAACC
>CAAKHG010016035.1:17654-29418 GCA_901007715.1 Dactylopterus volitans | reverse complement strand
TCATCGTAGATAAAGAGCTCATATTAGGTTACAGCAAGTGAGGGGCTGTTTCAGGAGTGTACAATTAATCGATTAATCGATGACTAATCGATTACTGAATTATTCGCCAACTTTTTTGACAATCGACTAATCGTTTTGAGCTTTTTTAAAGTAGAAAAAGTCCAAATTCTCTGATTCCATTTTGTCAAATATGAATATTTGCTGGTCTCTCTAGTCTATGACAGCAAAGTGAATATCCTTGGGTTGTGGACTGGTGGTTTATACAAAACAAGACATTTGAGGTCGTCTTCTTGGGATTTATAAACCAAAAGCCCAACACATTAATGGTTTTTAATTTACTTTTTGTATCAGTAGCAGCCAAATATCAGCAGCAAAGTTGATTTAAAATATGTAATAATAATTTTCAATGAAGTATCCATCTCATCTCCTTGTTCTTCTCTTCCCTACAATGTAAATGAAATTTGTGCACTTTTTTCTAAATCCGATTAATCGATTAATCGAAGAAATAATCGACAGATTAATCGATTATCAAAATAATCGATAGTTGCAGCCCTAATGGTTGGTCCGAAGCAACATGTTGCGACCGGTTTATTTTCTGACCGCAAAACTGTAGCCATCAGTGGCGTTCGCGTTTCATGAGGTCATTCATCAGCCGCTGTGCGATCAATATTTACTTTGCAAACTTTTTAAATAATTACAGCTTTTTTTTCCCCCCACAAAATCTGTTTGTTTATATTTTTCCGATTCGGCTTTTTCGTTTTTGTTTTCTTTTACTTTTTCCTGCCAATTTTCTCAGCAGTGTCTGACAATGTGAAAGAAAAAATGCTGGCGATCTATATAGATGTAACCGTCAATTTAATGACACACCACTGCAATAGTTGTTTTGTTTTTTTTTGTCTGAAATGCATAACTGTACAAAACCGTCTATTTCAGTTGTTTTTTTAGTTACATAAAACGCTAAATAAGCTGATCATTGTGTGCTTCGAGTCAAAAACAAATATGGGACTGTCAATAAAACATTCCATTTCACAGATTTTAGCACAGTGTTCTCATCAGTGTTTCATTAAATCAAATTAAAAAAGATGCATCAACAAAGGGAGGCAACGATGAAGCAGCCAATATGCAAAAAAAAAAAAAAAAATTGGAGAATTTTTTTTCTTCCAGTAAAGAACCCTTTGACCAATTAGAGAGCCTTTTTCTCATGCTTTGCAAGTTCTGGTTGGCTGCCATGTGAACTCAACGCGACAATTTTTTTAAAAAAATGATTCAGACCAGAGAACTATAGTTGTGAAAACAGGAGAAAACAAAAAAAAAATCCGGTTCACCCCGAGGGGTAAAGCATCCAAACACAGGCTGAGCAGCGAGGAATATCAAATGCAGTCCAGTGCAGGGAGGAGTGAAACGTGCAGATGGAAGCTACACAACAACTCCACAATACATGGTGCAACTCAGAAGAGCTCCCTCCTCTGGTTAGGACTCAGTACTCCACTTGCGTTTAAAGAGGTAGGGACACTATTCCGAGGACAGAAATGTCCACATACTGGACCAAGAAGACTTATGGTTTAAGATTGGATCAAAAGAGCAAGAATGGCCATTTTAAACAGAGCGGGTGGCCTGAGACACCACGACACCATCTCCAAAGCAGTCCAGGGATCCCTCCCAAGACAGCTCATTACCCATTCTCACCTCGACTCATGTGATCATAGCAGCTCACAACAATCGCACGCAGAGGCTGTGACCTGGGACTCCCAAACAGTCAGGTGGAACTGAAGAAGCCTTCGGGGGTGCAAGCTGAAATGGCTTCAGCAACCAAAATGAAGCCCTGTTTCCTTCTTCCTAAAATCTGATGAGTAATCAAGTCATCAATTTGGTATTCCATGATTACGCGTACATTTACTGCATACCGCCCCACCCCCCCACAAAAGTATGGGTTGCTATGTAATTTTCAAGGTCCCCGGAGGATGAACCCACAGGACTTGTTGGCATTTTCTTGTTTTTCAGATCGACAATTGACTGGATTAAGGACTCATGACTCACTGCTGGTTCTTGGATTTTCCTTAAATGAGCTTCATCCAGAGAAACATCTTAAATTTCAAATCCTTGGACCCTCACAACAGCTCATCAAGACTCCTGAACACTGCTATCCTTTTGACTTTGGTGACCGACTTCTCCATCGAGCCCTTACGGTAATATATTCTCCAATGCTGCCGCGCAAGCAAATTCAGCGGCGCAAAAGTGAAACGGTTTCAGATTAATGACATTTTCTTCTTGACCTTGCATACAGAGCAAATTATTGCAAACATTTGAGCTTGGATCTTCACGCCGCTTTCAAAGGCAAGTTGTGAAGTGGGACTCTTAGTATAAAAGAAGCAGGCGGTGAACTATCCGACGAAAACCTTGGACGGGTTAAAAAGGTTGCCTGCCTACTTGCCTGATTCACTGGCACCGTCTAGACACAGAAAATCTACTCAGCGAAACATTAAAGGATTTTTAAAGTTTTGATAAACCCCCCCACCCGTCAGAAGAAAAAAAAAGAAAGAAAAGAAAAGAAAGCAAGGCTAAGTCCGATGCCACGGCGGAGTAGAGATCTTTCAACCTCTTGTTCAAAACTACTCACACAAGATGATCTTTCCCGGCATCTGCAGACAACGAGCACCATGCGGACGGGCCGACGAATTTGCTCAACGGGCACAAGGAGCGATAAAACACGTACAACCCGGGAGTGGAAGCCGAGCACTGAAATGTAAAATAGTGATCATCTGCTGGCTTCTCAGCTACGTGTGACATCACCGGCGATACAACCCCACCCCTTTTGTCGCCCACTGACTCCATTAAACCAAATAAGCCCCCATGCGTAGAGCAGCTGTCTGCGCTCGCCTGCCTTGCCGAGCAGATGTGTAGGTGTACTTGCGTCCAAGTTGGAAACAAGTGGGCTAAATCAAATCAGATCTGGAGCCCTCCTCTGCAGTGGCGCTCGCGCGTACAAACTGGGAAGCTCGGAGCGCTCCGTTTCAGCCATCGGCAATCGGGAGACAAGAAGGGAACAGAGAGACGGCTTCCATCTTTATTTGAAGAGAACCCCCCGTTCATTTATTGATGTGCCCTTTATCTTTCTGTGCTACAGCCTTGTCTCGCCATCACCAGAGGAAGAGACGGACAACAGGTGATGTATTTACCGGGGAGCGCTCAAGATCCACGCCAGACCGTCGCCCCATCCCTCCAAGAGCACCCTCGAGTTGATAACCACTTCACACATGAACATGTAATCATATGCGCATGTCTGAGATGTGACTTCCACTCTCCGGCGGCCACTTTCGGCGGGGACGAGGCCGGGCAATTCCCGGACTCGATGGCCCTCGTCACAGATGCACATTATCTTAAAAGAAGATAATGACTATCTGGTCCATCTGCCAAGGTACAGTTAAATGAACTTAAATGCTGATGTCCAGGGTATTATGAGTACAAAATAATCATACAAACATATTGAGCCGAACTAAAATACAACCAGCTTTAATGGTAAACCGCAATTATTGAGAAAGAAATCACGTGTCTCTGATTGAATAGTCTGTTCCTGAAGGACAATCGTACCAGTTGCGTATTACTTTTGACGTGTTTTTGTTGCTTTCGAACTCTATGTGGTGTGTTCGTTTGTGCCGATGCCGATTACATGATGAACAAGATAAATCTGTTTGTTTTTTAATTATCTTTTATTTTGTATTTTTGAGAAGTGTTTTTTTTTTTTTTTAGAGAGAGAATTATATTACGTGCCTATTCTATTTTATTTTACATGACATTTGTTATGTTTAAGTGTTTTATTTTTGTTTTTCTGTGGACCCGAGGAAGAATAGTTGTTGCTGTGGTAAAAAATAATGGGGATCCTAACTAAACTAAACTAAACTACCCACCACCACAAGTCTCAGCTTGTGGGAAACACCACAACAGCAGGCCAAAGACTCATCCATCTCCTCCGTCTCTTCTCCTTTGTTTAGCCCATATGCAGATTTTGGCATCACTGCAGTTTTTGAATATATATTTTTTTTTCCATTTCTCCACATGGAGAATACGAGAGTACCCCCAGCATGTCGATACAAACACACGTTCTTACCTCTGACTGTTGTCTTTCCCTGGGAGGCGATCTCCTGATGGGTCCATGGGTGAGTGGAGCAGGTTGAGACAGGAAGCCAGGGACTGGCTGGAGTCCTCTCTGGACACTGTGTAGCACAAACAGCTTATTAAATCAAGTTGATGCCCTCATATAATATAAAAACTGACACTTTGAACCTGGAAAAGTACCTAACCCGACCACAACGTATGTTTGTCATAAAAACTGATAACTCCTCCTGGCCGCCGCCTACCGAATCGAAACAGAGCCGTTAAAACACCGTTCGTGTCGCCAGGCAGCTTATCAAATTTGAATAGTCATAATTATACAAGCCTATTAAGTTGCTTCAAAAAAAAAAAAAAAAAAAATGTTGCGTCCAATTCTAAGGGCACATTCGTCGGGCCGCCTGGAGTCAAAGTTGGTGATGCCAAGGTCTGGCATTTTTACGACCATGAAAGGTCCCTCAGTCTCTTTTAATGCCCGCGCCTGGTTCCGCGGGGCATGAGTCACAGTCCAAACGCCAACGCCCGGCGGTTGAGCACCGCTGGTTATAAATTGCTGTAAAACTGCACGGTTTTTAATAAAGGCTCCAACAAGCCACCTGAGAGAGGTAAAAATGAGGAGTGCCAAGTGTGGTGACTTGGGTTGTGTGTGTGGGTGTGTGTGTGGGGTGTGTGCATGGATCTGAAACGATCTGCCTCTCACCAAGCGGGCGGCACTCGAATGTGTGCGCAGGTATGTATATGTGTTCATAAATTAGTCCCTTTAATTCTGAGCGCAGAAGAACCCTCCATCACCAGCACAAAGTCTTCATCCCTCGACTTTATGGGAACAGTTCATCAAACCTTTAATTTCATGCCGCAGACTGCAAACCATTAGGTCTAATGACTAAGCTTGCCCGCTTGTATGTTAGTGTGTTTATTAATGATGGTGGCTTCTTTAGCTCTAAATCAGCCGGTGCCTTTGGAGGCTTTTTAAAATGGTGTGTGTGTGTGTGTGTGTGTGTTTGCTCATATATGCACAGTTCAAACCTCCCTGGCAAATCTGCCCAAACCCTAAAAGCGCAGGGAATTTTGGTTTATTAGGACCAAATGTCCTGTTATGGTTCCCACTCCACGGCACTGCTGAGCTTTTTGGCTTATTTGGCTGCAACTGTAATATTCTCAGTCCCTCTGGGATCTAAATGCAGCCGGGAGACGACTGAATCACCCCTCAGCTTTATCCATCATTTGACGAGCTCGTGTACTTGACCGGGGCGGAGCCGGTGGTGGATTCACCTCATTGCTGCATTCACGGTCAAACGTTCAGCCCCCTGCGTCTGAGGAACCTGGACAGAAACGAGAGGCCGCACGCGCCTCATGCTTACCCAGTGTCAGGCTGGCTAAACCAATTCATGTTTTACCCTCCATCCAAGTCGATGCGTGTGAAACCCATATGCCAAAACAGGCCGACAATAAACAAATGCATAATTTAGAGCGAGGTTTTCGAGCCGTCCCCGAGAGAGAGAGCTCGGGTACACCGTCTGTGCATCCTAAGGTAGGGGAGCCTGAATGCAGTTAGGCTTTCGTTTTCGCTCGAGATGTCTCCCTGCAAAAAACGGTATGACGGGACCGAGCAGCTCCCGGAATTGAATGCCACAGAACAGTCTTTAGTAATTCCGCGTCGCGTGCGTCTACCCAATAAGCTGTTATTTTGCTTAGATTCCCAGCTCTGAACGCTTCTGTCGAGTTACTTGTATTTGGAACCCCTGAGAGCTGAGGCACTTGTTCTGCTAGTTTAATGCTCGCGACTGTGAGGGGCGACAACACTTTATTTAGCGTTTAAGTTCAGATACTTTAACAGTACATTTATACTTCACACTTTTGATGAATTGTTGGGTTACGGTTTATTTTTTAAAAAGATTGCTAATAAACAAACTAACACCGATTGCCGGCCAAAGCTCACAGAGAAGTTAAGTTTTGGCGTCGGTTACTGGAGCAGCAAACTTGTGTATTTCAGTTCTACAAGCTTCACTTCGTTTGTGTTTTTGAACTTTTGACCTTAAATCATCAGCCTGATTTGAGTGAAGTTTTTCGGAATTTTGGGGTGCGGTGGAAACTCGGAAACCACACAGGTTACCAGGAATTCTTTCACCACAGGAAAATACATTCCTGGGAGTGAATGTTCCTGCAAATGTTGGTAGAAAAGGCGCTTATATTCCCTTTTTCAGAAACAACCTGATACTTTCACATCCGGAGGCTGCCCTCTTAAGGGCCTTGCTCTCGGGCACCTCAGCGGTGGCGATGAGGGAGGGTCGATTGCCGCTCCTTCACTTTCTCCACCTGGAGATGTGTGAAGTTGCGAAGTTCATCTCATTACCATGAGAGCAGTGATTACACAAAGGGAAATATTTTAAACGAAGCCAAAGAGATCTCATTTTAGATACAGGGAAAGGTAATGATTTGTTATTCTTCACTATTTGAGTCTGGCTCAGTCAGATTGTGCAGGATCATGGCGGCAGCGCGGCCGGACAGAAGTCATCATGATTCGCTGGATTCTTTAATTGGAGCAACAGACAAGAGCGTTGACACGCAATCTACCCACATAGACGCATTCAATCTGGGGGGGAAGACACTCTTGGGACCTCATATGGAGGACAAGAACTGGACTCGTCCAACTGTGGATCTCGGCTCTTCATTTTCAAGGACGCGGCAAGAGGCTCAATTTTCTGTTGTTCTTTTCCTCACATTTTGATACTTTCATGAAGAGGGCTCCATTTTATTTTTTCATATACACAAGTCGCAGCTGCAATTTTTAATACTATTGCACCTTTTGCATCATTGCTGTGACGCACTAAAAAATGACAGCCGTTCGACACTCAAACCCCCTGTCTGTCTGTCTGTGTCTTTGTCGTTGTGACTGGTTATGGCTGGAGGTACGACACGTACGTCTTGTGTCTTTGCAGGCTGAAGAGAACCCCATCTTAATATATGGAGGATTTAAGAATTAACAAATGAATGTTTCAGGAGGGATTTTGCGAATCAAGCCCTCGTTAGCGTATCTGGGTACGGTTACACGCAGCCTGAAAAACTCATTCATAATAATAATTTCATGCCTTCCATGAAAGGGAGGATGAGGTTACTGTGTTTAGCACTCCAGGCAGCAATGTGGTGGGTAATAATTCTACTCTGGCGGTGATTTTTCAACCATTAAGGCATGTCAGGAGGGTGGGAGTGAAATGCCAAAACAGCAAAAGACATAAATCGCTCTAAATGAGGCAGCTACATCATAGTTGTGCCACATGTTGAAAAGTCACAGTGAGAGTACTGTTTTCATGTTTTAAGGTGATGGAACAGCAGTGGCTCGCTGACAGCGAGGCGAGATTAAGAGGGTGGGTAGAGGGAAAAGTAACAGGAGGAAGCTCGGGCAACTCTGGTTGTTTGCCTTTGCGACCCAGTAAAGCTGCAGTTTACATCCGTTTCCTTTCATAATCTCTGTAGTGAAGATAACAAATTAATCACGCCGTGTTGTCAATTCAAAAAGTAAGCCAAGTCAATTGCAGTATTACGCGGCGATTAATTGTAAATTATTTTAAAAAATAATAGTGCATACTTGCATGCGGTGGGGATAAAAGCATACATGTGGTCTGCTGGAGTAAAGAAATGCTTGGCAAACTGCTTAGAGGAAGCAGGCTTCACTTATCTATGGCTTGACGCAGCTTGGTTTTGAAGATCGCCGTGTGTCATCGGTTTGGTGCGATTTAACGCCGAGCCAGTCGCCTTTTCATAGCATTCGTTTCGTGACCTCATCGGAAGCTTTTAGTGCACTTCACCAGCCGAGAGCCGATGTCAAGGGGCGCGTCGAAGACCATCCCCGCTTAAGAAGGTCTGACAATACATGCCCAACTTTAAAAGTGCAGGGCACAGCTCGGCTATTCGAGTGGCCGTCTGGCAAACGGAAGGTTACTTGTTCGGGTCAGCTCCGGCAGAGACTGTGTCAGAGCGTCCTTGAGCAAGATACTGAACCCCTAATAGTGCCTGGTGAGCAGGTTGGCACCTTGCACAGCAGCGTCCACCATCAGTGCATGAATGCGTCTCAGATGTAAGTCACCGAGCATAAAAGCATCTGCTCAATGAATTGCAGAGTGGCAGAATTTAAAAAAAAAAAACCTCTTCTCCCTTCAAGCAGAAGTTCCTCAATGTGACGAGCCAGATCTCTCTTCTGATTTTAGCTTATTTGTCAGTCAATACAAGTGAAAACTCAATCTTCGGATAGAGACCAGCTTTACTATTAGCAGTTAGCCAAACCAAGTGGCAAGAGTATACGGTCGCGATACCACACAAAGTGGCGGGACTTCAACATGACAACACAACCTTTGTTTCTCTTAGCTAAAGCATTACATACGGTAGTTGCAGACGTGGCAACAATCCCAGCAGCTTCCCGATATACCCAAGCCACACCGGGGTAGCAACAGCAGACACCGGTTTGGCACAGCTTTGCAGCTATTGATCCCCGCTAGTGACCATGGTTACGGCGAAAATCCCCACTAAATCAGAGGAGATATCACAAGCACAAGCCTGCCACTGTGCTTGTGATTTCGATCTGGGACACTCACCAGATATGTGTGACGCATCTTGGCCTGAAGCACCCCTCGGCGGCCTTTGAGGCCCCGGAGGAGTGCACACACTGCGGTCGGTTCACCCTCAAAGTGTTTTGTTGCTGGCAGGGTTGTCAGACAAACTTGTCAGGCAGCGACTGAATCCTGCCCTCCGCTGCAGCAGCTCATTAGCAAATGGTCCTTGGTGAGACGATGCTCCCCAAGTAGAAGCTGGACTGAGCTGGTGGGGGTGGTGAGAGGCAGGGGGAGGGTTGGGATCGGTTGAGCCCTACCTCACGGCAGGTCAACGCTAGGGTATGGGCAATGGCGTCATGGATGGTGGGTTGGAACCCGTCAAGACCGTCAAAGACGACGATGGTGATTCTTCACGAGCACTGTCGAGCCGGGCTGAAATACCCGAACCCTTGGCAGTTGCTTGAGCAGAGACCTGCAGGATAAGTGCGGACGCAACGCGGGTAAGCTCAGGTGCGAGGAGAGAAAGAGCAAGAATGAAGCCATTAAGTGGTGTCTGCCAAGATGGTGGCATGACGTCTTCCCATTAATGGAGAACGCCCGAGCTGGCCAAGCACCCCAGGACCCCACTAGGAGCGAGGACCCTGAAGGGCACCTAGCAGAAAAAGCCCAAAGATTGGACCAGATCTGAGCAACCACCTCCCACCTCCTCCCACGGGGGTGAGGAGGAAGAAGCAGATGGCCTGGAAAACTCGAGACATGGTGACCAAGGCGATTCAGCCTCCCTCCCGACTCTTCTCGCTCCAGCCACTTTGTTCACTAGCAAGTTCACAGAGCTGAGTTCTGTTCAGCATATGGATGACAGGAGGCTCTCGCTGGCCCCGCGCTCCGCTACGAGAAGCAGGGACGGCGCTCAAAGGGTGGAAATCCTTGATCGTAACATGTCGCACAAGCGCTCCTTCGCTGCCGCTTAAACACAGTAAACTTGCACAGTTTGCCGAGGGCACAGCAAAGAAAACAATGAGAGACGAGAAAATACATTTGTTGCAAAACAGATTGTTCACTCATGTCCCAGCGGGAGTGATCCCTCACGCACAGACGATCCTGCCATGGGCCTCGCTCCGGCGCACGCGCAGCACTGAACGAGCCAGAGCCGTATTCCTGCGCTCCGAGAGGGGTGCGCGTACTCCGTGTGTGAGAGATTTGCCAGTCTGCTTTCGCTGAGAACAGCAAGCTGGTCAGAATGCACAAAGTCCTAGTCGGGGCTTGAGAACATTAAGCGGTGGACACAGGCTTCAATCTGCCGTGACACTTCCGAAATTCAGGGTAGTGATTTTTGTCACAGGCAGTGGGCAAAGCTGCTTGCTTTCTACAGGAAGAGATTTTTTTTTTCCCCTCTGCTGGAGAGAAGAAAAAAAATCTAGCTCCTAGCTCACAAAAAAAAAAGGAGTTGGGAGCAGCATGCATGTAATTTTAGACCTCAGAGATCTAAACAAATATCTCAGGAAATACTAGTTAATAAAGTTAAAGAGTGCATATCTGCGGCACTTTCTGTGTCCGGGCAACTGGTTAGCCTTATTTGACCTCGAGGACGTTTAGTTTCAGATCCAGTAGTCGCTTAAGATGAGTGTAAGCAGTCTGCGTGAGTTACATTAGGCATTTACATCGACGCCCTAACCCAACAGCAACTTGGGAAAGCCAATCACAGGGCAGTGGCTTTCCCATTGGATTGTAGAGACTAATTCAGTCTCACAGCTGCCGGAGGGGCTGAGACCACCTAGCAAGGAAAAAGTTTGTTTTTGCTTTCCCGTTGAATGATGGGCGACGCAGTGTCAGGCCTGCTCACAGGGGGGTGATCCACCACGCTGTTTGACACTAACGGGGGCTTGCTTGGCTGGAGCCAAACCTGGCTGGCAGAAGGCAACGGGAGCTTCGGATGAGCTCACACGGCAGACATCTGTCACTCGTGCCACTCAAGAGAACCAGGATTATTCCAGTGACAGAAAGCGGCACCGGAGGTCTCCGGGTGAAGGTTTGTGATAATAACCGAATGACCTGCAGCCAAAAAACATGTTCTATGATGTGAAATTTTACCAATACGTCTGACCACCAAATGTTATCTGGTCCGTCCTAGAGTCCCGAGTAGGCGTTCGTGCCGAACGCATAGAAGTTCCTTCCAGGTATTGGTGAGATAAAGCGTTAGCAAGACTGAGAAAGATGCGGGGTCACGGCGACCTTGACTTGTGAATACTGCTTGAACAGGAGGACGCACGGATAAAGAATTTGTTTGAAGAAAGTTTTTTTTTTTTTTTCCTGTTTCTAAAGAACTCCCCGAGTTTCTTTCTAGCGGGTTGTTAACAGAAGTCAACAAAGAAACGTCAGTAAACGTCCTCCGAAAAACGGGTCTTTGCTGGCGTGTCCTCTGCATTCCCTCAAGAGGTTGTTCGATGCTTCACTCAGCCACCTGCTGTCAAGCCGAGATGCCGGTGTGATGCATTTAAAAAATTAAAACAATTACCATGCCGGTGCCGCTGATCGTCTGACAGGTCCAGATCCAACATAAGATCGTCTTCATCCAACTCAGAGGAGCCCAAATTGTTAAGAACATCCTAAAGCGGGAGGGGGGGGGGGGAAAAAAGAAAAAAAATCACATAAACTGAAAAGTATTATGACTTTGTCAACGTCGGATCATGTAAATGGATTAGACAAAATATTTACTTCCCAGCATAACATTTCAGGAGCACCGGCGTCCAAAGAGAACATCGAAATAAATCAAAATGTCTCTCAAAAACGGCTTCAATTAAAAACACCACAGTCCTCGTGACAGGAGGATTTATTGCTTGGTTGTTGCATTATACTTTACACTAAAGCTGTCAGTGGTTTTTAACTCGCTGGCTGATTAGTGTGTGCCACGCAAAATAAAAAATGGGTTATTGTTATTTTCTTTATAATGTGATTAATTTCGGTGGGGGGGGTGGGGGGGAAAGAGGGTCACGAGGTCGATATCTCTTATAAATATGCCATTTTAACAGGGTGACATTCTCGTACGCTCCATCTGTCCACTTACAGGGGTGCACAGCGAGTTCAAAGGCATAAAAGAAGTCCCCCTCTTC
>CAAKHG010016031.1:6391-20627 GCA_901007715.1 Dactylopterus volitans | reverse complement strand
CTGGGTTTGAGCAAATAGACAGGCTAGTATGTATATCACCGCTGATAATATACACAATGGTTGTCTGAATAAAGGCAAACGCAGGAAAATGAGTCTCTCAAATGCATACACACAATCACAATCCTTTTCAATGACTGTGCAGCTGGAAAGAGCATCTCCATGGCAGTGTCATGTACACAGTCGGCGAAATGTCAATGGCTGAATGTGCTGTGCCTCACTGGCATGCTTCAAGCTAGCACAGACACAGCTTTGTCATCCTGCTAGAGGAGGCACTGCTCAGAATCCATATTTGTACTTGATGATGGAGCGAGTCAGGTTTGAATAGAGCTTTCTCACACATGGTTGTAATATTTCAATTTATTAAAAAAAACAGTTAAGTAAGGATTCATGGCCAAAAGAAAGTTTAAAAATCAATGAATCCTCAAAGGTTGAATGGTTTGTTTAATCATGCTTATAGTCAAACACAGCATCACTCAAGCACCTGTTCTTATACATATACAGGTCTTCCACATTCTGCACAGACACAATCACACACACACACACACACACACACACACACACACACACACACACACACACACACACACACACACACACACACACACACACACACACACACACACACACACACACACACACACACACACACACCCCTGCTGACTCCTCAGTGGACCTCCATTAAAGTGCTCCATTGGAACACAGTGTTTTAAAGGTCCCGGCCCGTAGTTATGTAAAGTGTTTTGTGCTATTATCCTATCAGCTCTGAGCAGCGGGTCTCAAAACTAAATACCCATCGGCTTTTTTAAGTGAATATAGATAAAAGTGACCCACTGCAAACAAGCTTTGTTCTGCTCAGGATGTGCGGTGGCACGAGGGTAAAATAAGAAATCACATTGCAGATGAATATCTGCACAATGGCCCTTTGCTCCGTATGCTGGGATGACCTTGTAAGATCTAAATTCCAGATACACTATAGAGAGGGTGTTCCAAATTAAAGCTTTGCACAGGAAATTGAACTGTCAGACAGATGGAGAGGGAGGAAAAGGCACTTTGTAATATAGTTGATTTTTATGCCGAGGGTCTGCTTGTGCAAATGTCAGACTTAATGACAGTTTTCGGCATGAAATGCAGTATCTGCAAAGGAGACTATACATTTTTTTTTGCACAGAGGAAGCCGTTACCAAGGTGATTCATTGTTGGGAGCCGAAGTTGTGAATTGTAAATGCATCCGAGATGTGTACATGACAAGAAGTGCAATGCGCCATACTGCAGAAACGCATGAAAATGATACACAGATGGTAGCGAGAGGAGATGTGGCGCGGCATGCAGGGTACAATTCGAATATATGTTTGGCATATTTATTTTCCAGAGAGGTTATTACCTGCTTCATGCAGTCTCCCTGTTCCACAAATTATGCCGCTTTAGCGGCACGGCGTTCTCCCATGACGTGTTTTAGTGCCAACAGAAAATGCCTCTGGATGGTATTCTAATAGATTGTAATATTTGCTGTAAACTGCCAGCCGCACATCCACAAAATGAAGTCAGTCAATAACACAATCGGTCAATAACGAACGCGTGAAGGTTGCAGTTGGACCTGATAACTGATATTTTCAGCTGAAAGAGCAAACCCAAGAGATGATCGTCATTCCCACTCGACTATTTGATGTCTGAAAAGCAAACTATTTCTTAAAAAATGGTTTGCTTTTCGGTTTTGTTGTGCCCCCTATCGAACAACCCACTCCAAAACCATTACAAAAATTCTTTGCGGTGTTTTATTCACATCCAGATACGTTTTATCTTGTCCCAAGGGGCTTCAGCAATTATGTAACGGTTAGCCTGCTAGCATCATTATGCTGCACTGATGCGCCTTCCAGTGTTGACCGCTTGCCTGGTCTGACCCCCCCCGAAGTAAAGCGGTTACGGCTCCGATGTTCTGGAGATCGTAACAACGCTTGCGTTTTTTTTCCGGGTTCCGTCAGTTGCTCAGGTCACACCCCCCCCCACACACACACACACACCCCCGCCCTCCGAGCGTCCTGCCTGACGGCGACAAACCGGTGTGAAACTGATGCGGTCCCGTAGTAGCTGATAAAAACAGATGGCGGGTTGTCATGAAAGTCCCCCGCACACGCCTTCACTGAAGTACACTGATACAGTAATAGTAATGGCGCCGGCTTCCTACCAGGCAGTTTGGAAAATGATGCCTTTCCCACAACAGGACTGATGTCTTCTGCCTGCCTTTGTATGTATAACAGCGAGGGAACATTTGGGGTCTTAGCTTGTCCCGTGTTGCCGAGGTTTTTTTGTTTTTTATTTTCTTCTTCTTCTTTTTTTTTTTTACTGCTGTGAGTTGTTACGCTGTCAAATCATGAAAGAAAACGCGCCCTTTTTATTTGTCAGTGCCGGACACCCAGTACAAATATTAAAATGGTGCTCCGCCAGCAGCTAAATGTGTGCGGGTCCGACACGTAACTGCCCTTCGCGTGTCCCCGCAGCATCTGTGCATCCGCCATGACCTTAAGTCGTCTCCTGAGCTATGAGTTTCAGTCAACCCCACCTCCTCCCCCCCCTTGCATCCTTTCCATCTGATTTAAAGTAATGAACCTCAAGCTCGCTCGGACCTGCTGCGACTCAGAGCTATTCATTTAGATCTGATATGGACAGTTGTGATATTCTCTTCCCCGGAGAGCTTAACCAAGACAAGTGTCCCCGAGCCTGTGACGATACACTGCTTTGAGAAGATCATACACGAGTGAGCCCAGTGGCCTTGTCCGGGGAGCAATTTAAGTCAACAAATGACCCGCCGGATGCTCTCCTGTCCGGGCTCGCCGAGCATTACGCGTTTGAGGAAAAAATCACGTGCGGCCCTCCACTGGCCGGTTTTTCAGAACCAGCCTGATTGGTCAGGTCTGTGCAAACCCAGACGAGCGGTGTGCACCGGTTTTTCAACTCCGCTGGCAAGAATTTAATATCTAGTAGTGAAAAAATTAACTAAAAGACTAGAACTAACATGTACAAGTCTTCATGCTATGTACAGTTCAGTGGTCTAGTGCAAATAGAATTATAAGGGCTGTGGCGTAGTGCAAGTTTAATTTTATGTGTGAACAGCAGGAATACTGTACATGAGGTATTCAGATATTCAGTTATATATACAGCGAATTATTGCCCAGGGGTTTTCTTTGACCTTTTGTTCATCTGTATTGTTTTTTGTCCAGTAAACTTTTCAAATTTGATCTTTATCTCTTTACTTTTCTTTGTTAAATGGTTGTCCTATTTCTTGTTTTTGTGTTGTAGTTTGATGTCATTGTTTTATTCATTCTTTCTTAATTACATATATACACTACTGTGCCCATAATGTTTGAATAATATTCTTTTCATTCCTCTTTTGATCCCTATTCATACCCATCAGTGACCTCATTGATCAGTTTCGAGAAGATGTACACTCTAGCTATCAAAATAAATATCATTGTTAACAGAGAGAGAAGAGGTAAAGAAACTTTATTCCAACTTTATGGGCAACAGAGAATTTATTTGGCACAGCTTTCTTTGGTCTCTGATGCACTATTTTTTTGGTCTTTTGATGGAAAGCGCATTGAATTGCCTCTGCGTATGAAATGCGCCAAACAAATAAACTTGCCTCGCCTACGTATGGATTTGCTCGAAAGCACAATTAGAGAAAATGCACGAGTTGGTATAGTTCTCCGTACTTTTTTTTTTTTTTTTTTTTTTTTAAACTTATAAATCAAATCAAAACATGTCATTCTTTATTCCCCTCCCTCAGGCGGGTTATGCCTGCCATCCTCCTGGGGACAAATTCAATCTAAACCTCCTCCATAAATGTCACCCGGTGCCTTCCACGCTGCACCAATTCTGGCAATGTCCTTTTATGTGAGTGATGACTGAAATTAGTATCTAACTAAATCTGCAATAAGCTCCTGTATTTAGATAAAGCTCCCATAGGACAAATAATGTGACTGCATTAAATTAAGTGAGCCTTCTGATGCCATCATATCACCCAGAGCATCTGCGTCTGTGTTTCCATAATTATGCGAGTCCCAGTCAGAGAGCTTTAAAGGCGTTCGATGCCACTGCTTATTTAGAATTCCTGCACAAATTGTGTCAATTACGTGTTGCTCCCAACAGGCCGCCGGAGACAGTAAGTGGATTGATTAGATTGTACATTTGAATGCTTTATTTATTTATAATTTTTTTTTTTCATTGTTTGTTAGATGCACCGGCAATGGAATTAGTTTGACGTGTCTCCTGGCAGAGAGGTGATCTGCAGAGGTTGGGAGGCAAAACGGGCAGCTTGTTGTTTACTTTCTGTCTTATAAGTGTCGGCAAGTTCGGATTTGAAGAAGCTCGCGCCCGGAGGTGGCTCGCTGTGTGACCGTGACCGCTGCAGCCAAGTGCATCGCAGCGTGGTTATGACATGTGGTGCATTCGAGGGTGCGCGCTTCCAACAACAAAAACTTTGCGGTCGAGGCGTCAGATTTGAAGACGCTGAAAAAGAAAAACGCTGTCGAGAAGTTGCTCGGTTACATAACTCCGGAAAAGCTGCGGAGGCAAAGATTCATGGTTATTTTTGTTTAGCATTTAGTATTAGCTTTTAGAGCAGTTTTGTTAGTTTCTGTAAGATTTATATATATATATATATATATATATATATATAAAGCCTCATTTCTATTTTTTTTCCCAAATATTTTCGTTGCTCATCTCTTGTTAATATGCTGGTTTTTCCTGATTTCTAAGCTATACGACATTTTCGCACTCCTGATGGATGCTAGCTTCAGCACACGCGAGAGTGCCTTTACTCATAAATCCCAAATGTTGCGCTGTCAATTTTTTTTTTCCTCCTGGTGGAAGTCTCAACTGGAGGTTTTCCAAAAATAGAAAAATAAAAATCACACTATAAATAACCCATCGCTGTGGTGTTCTGGGTAATTTGTCTGTGAGTTCATGGTGGCCCGTCCGTAGGTGAGCGTTCGGCTATAATGAGTACAACTTCATTGAAATCTAATTTGTCATTTCCTCCAGAAATGCGACCGTGGCAGCATATGGATGGCTATTTAATTGTCTTGCTCCGGCCATACTTCACTACCTTCACTGACAGCGGTTTCTGGAGCCACATTAACTACCTCCTGCATAGTGTTTAGACTTGAGCTTAAAGTCTTCGGGTTTTTCTGCTTATTTTTTCGCGGCTCATATCGCCCCCCCCCCAACCCTCTTCGTCCTGTTTTCTCCTCTTGAGGATTATACAAAGGTATGATTCACGTTTGAGGATTAATACTCTCCTTGAGGGACACTTCTCTTTGGCCAGCTCAAAGGATTTAATGTGAGCTTCGCCGTGTGTATATATACCGCGGCATCTTTTAAGTGTAATGCATATTGACGGTCAGAGGGCCGGCCGCTGAAGGGACCATATTTTGGAGATAAACGCTTTTTGCTCCAGGTGTCATCTGCCGTTTCAACATTATTCATCCCATGTTTATTAAGTCACACAGCTAATACTTCATTTATATGCAATATCACATCTGCGTGGCGTCCGCAAGGAGCAATGAATGCAATCATAAGCCAGCGTGGTCTTAATTATTAAAAACTCCATATTCTTTATTGGCTTAATAATTCCGGCTCGGACCGGGGCGCTCTCCAAACACGTGAAGCCGATCCGGAAATGGAAACGGCGTTTAGCGGCGTGATTAATGGGGTCAATATGCTGCTAATGGGGGACAGTAAAACATGTCATTTTAATCATGGCACTGCTTATGGGAGAGACGGGGGCAAATGATTTCATCGCCGTTTTTTTTTTCCGAGCATCTTGCCGCACTTGTGTGTTAAAAGAGAGAAAAAAAATAAATAAATTCAAGCCCTGTAGCTCTTGGTGTTTAAGGATGTCGGGGACAAAGAGCTCAAAAGGAAGAACGTCTGTCATTTCATATGGCTGCCCCCTCCCCCCCCCTTCCCATCTACTCGCCCCCGGAGGACGGAGGCATAATGGCACAGTTCCACTCTGGAAAACGGCATCAGTGTCGGCGCTTGTGAACTTTGCATTTTTCATGTGCTGTCATGTTTTGTCAGCGAGTCTCGGCGATGCGTCTTTGGTTATGCGTCTTTGTGTGCGTGTTGACGTGGGGTTTTTTCCCGCACAGGGCGCTGATTAGGCCTGTCCGGGGCTAATACAACTGCACTGGAAATGCATTTTTTTCTTTTTTCTCTCTCTCTCTTTCTTTTTTTTTTTTTTTTTTTTTAACTGTATTCGGCACATTAGCAGCTGAGTTTGAGGTATTAGTTTTTGCATGTCAAAATGGAGATCAAATATGTGTTGCTAAAATTTTGATGTGATTTTTGAGTAACGTCAAAATATGTTTATGGTCTTGAAAATCAAAAAGAGAGAGGTTCAATGGTTTTGATCTGGGAGGGAAAGTCATCAATTTCTTCAGTTCTTCAGATAATTAAGAATCAGCTTTGGTTAACAACTAAGGGTCTCGTTTACGGTGACCTGCACTCTTAACTTGAAATAAGTGCACTCTTCTTTAACAAAACCTTTTTCAGTTCACATTTGCTCTGGGGCCTCTTGCATCAATAGAAAACTTAAATCACACCTCTCACAAAAGAAAAAACAAACAGCAAATGATATACTGTTTCAATAGCATTTGCTCTGGGGACTCAAAATATTAAGCAACAGCTCTGCTACAAAAGATATTAATCAAAGTGAAGAGTATTGTTTCGGGGTCTCTTGTATCAAAATTAAAATGAAATACATTAAGAGAAAACATGCCAATTGAATAGCAGAGTACCATAGCACACTTCAAACTTTCCTATATATGCATTTTTTTTGAGAACAAATAAAAATATCCAAAAACAAATCAAAAGCATAAATAAAATTACACATTTTTTCCTTGCTGGACATACTTGGATATAATTCCAGTTTTTTTCTTTTCTATCTTCAAAATATAGATATATATTAACTTAAAAAATGAGAAAAAGGTTTGTTGAAATTAGAGCAAAAAGGAACCAGCAACAGAAAAGTGCATTTATTTGTAAAATGATTTGCGACTCCTGCACTACCTGCCCTCCTGCTCCCCTGTTGCCTCTCCCTCTCTGTCGTGCACTCAGTTCCAGCGGAAGGAGATGTGACGGGGCCGGTCGCCTCCCTCTTTCACCAGGGGTTTGTGAAACTCTCGTCCGGCGCGTGAGTGGATGGCCGCCCAGCAGTACTCGCAGTAGTACTGCAGACAGGTGACGTTGGCACAGAAGAACGGTGCAAACTTCCCACCGCAGCGAGTTCCCTGGCACTCATCGCACAGCTGGTCATCCAGCACATATGGCTTCACTTCCACCTGCAGTCAGAGGTTGGGAATGACTTGAATTTAGCAGTGTTTCCAATATGGTTTGTTTATTATGTATATCACTCTGAAATCTGTTACTCCACAAGTCTTTGCAAGACGTTTTTCAGCAAACCAGAAAGAGAAAAAAAAAATTTCAAAGAAGCAAATGTTACTGTTAAAACCATGTGAGCGTGCCTAAACTTATTTTAGATGGTGAGCTTAATTTCCTGAAGCATATAATTAATATTTCCAAAATGGCTTTTTTATCTTTCTAGAAATATATAAAGTAAGATTCTTTATGTCACAGACAAGAGTTCGAAAACCTGGTCCAAGCATTTATTTCTAGTAGATTAGTGTAATGCACATTTTGTGCTGATTTGACAAGACAGATTTTAATTAAGCTAAAGATAACACAGCAGCCACAAAAAAAAGTCTGAATGCATCAGTCCTATTGTAACTGGCTCCCATTGAAACAAATTTATTTTAAAATTTTGTTTTTAAATCTATAAACAGCCTAGCTCTTTCGTATGTTGTTGACATGTTGGCTAAATACACACAGGAAAGATCCCTTAAATCACTGAGTAAAGGACTCCTCACGGTATCTAGAATTAATTATGAAAAAGCTCAAGGTGCTCTCAGTTACTGCGATCCTACTATCTGGAATACTCTATCACAAGAACTAAGGTCTCCTGAACTGTGTCTTGTACTAGCTAAAACCATATCTAGGTCTTACATGACAGGAGCACAGATGGCACTTGATAAATTAATCCGTATTGTTGGTTTTATTAGTATTACCCTCTGGCAATATTCATACCTTTTTATCATGTTACCATTTTACATGCTGGAGTTTACATTTTTATCCTACAAGTTGTTTTTTTTAAATACGCTGAATCTTCTTATCTTTTCTTCGTATTGTATATGATTTTGTCTTGTGTGTACTTTTTTTTGTTTGAAAGATTAAACTTCAACCATACTTAGACAAATCAAGATGTGTGCTGTGGAAAGCCCTAATTTGAACGGCTTTTAGTCAGTGTTGCGATGTCCTGCAAAAGACATTGCTCTATTTAAGCCATATTTATGCTGGGCGCCATCTAAACTTTTAACATTCTCTCTCTTTTGCGTAACTTAAAGAAATGGGACGTTTAAGTGAATGACAGTTTTAGCATCAAAACAGGAAGAGAGCAGACTGAAGACAAATGAACATAGAGGTCGAAGAGAGGACGCTGCAAAACCCTGAGCTTTTTTCTTTCCACGAACCCGTTTATCGATTTCTCCATGCTGCAGCTGTACAAAGCGAGCACTGATAGCAGCAATGTAGCTCTGCTGATTAGAGAAGGCGACCCGCCCTGCTCCTTTGGGGTACTTCAGCTCAGGATCTGTGTCGATGCCGGCGTAGCAAACCCCACCATACAGGCGATCCATGATCATAGCCAGCTCCACTGTAGACAATGACAAAGATAAAAAAGAGCTCAACCAAATGTTCACACGAAAAAGGTTTGACACATGGAAGCAGAAACCATGAACGCAATGGCAAAGGCACTCACAAAGCTTAATACATAACCGTGTGGCCGCGTCGCCACACGTACACGTACTACGTGGATGAGGACTGTTGATCTCAGAGCTTAAACCATCAACACAGACAGATTAAAGGTCAGCAAAGTTTGATGGAGCAATATAAGAGAGGCCTCTGTGGACTGGATTTATTGAGTTAACAGGAATAAATGTGCAAATTGGGGGAGATAGGACACCACATATAGTATGCAATTTCTTATGCTAAAAAAAGAAGTTTATTTACAAATTTTCGACATGTAAATTTAGACCCAAATATTAGACAGGGCATAAATCATCCAATGCACTGCAGGGCCTTATGACCTTGGTCATTACAACAACTGCAGCACAGAAATGTAAAGCAATGCTACTATAGCACTGCAAAAGCAAGAGCACACAATAACACTGCTATCAGGATGAAAATAATTTATCCTGGAATTTAATATTCAACACAGCAAAGTGTGCCTTTCGAGAGTACTTCCTGATAGGGCCATTGTAGGTCAAAGCTGATTTCAGCAGCACACCCTGCAGCAGGCTGAATGTTTGTAATGAACACAAGCTGATCACACTCGTCTTACAGGAAGAGGCTTTTTGCTTACAGCCGCCATTTCAAAGACTGCGAAGAAACTAAGCATTGAAAATGAACAATGCCTTGACATATGAAAAGGTACTGAATGCAGAAATTGTACTGAAAGGATAATCAAACAGAGGGAACACAAAAGCATCAACAGAATAACAGGAAAGCTATTCATCTGTGTTACTTTTTGTTTACTCTTTTACATGCATGTGTGACTACTGAGAACATCTTAAAGCCTTCAACAATGACAGGAAAAACAGGACAGAGATAACACACATGCACACAAAAGATACAACCCATATGTTTTCATTACAAACACTCATTTTTCTCATGGTAAAAATGTCCTATAAGAAAACAAAAATATTTTGGATACCTGCACGGAGCGGGCGAGGGACTCCTCCTACAAAGATAGTTTTCCTCGGGTCCAGAGGCTGAGATCCATCCATCACAAAGTCACTGTCATTCAGGTTCCAGGGACGGATCTGGACCTGTCACACACAAAGTCAACAGTGTTTAATTTTAGAAATAGATGGCACCAGAGTAAGCTTCAAAACAAACCCAGCTACTTGGGAAGTAAAAGTGATTGAGATTGAGTTCAACAGTAAAAGCAAGAGACATGAGTAGATGTTGGCGAGCGTGTTCCCACTGACCGGCTTGTCTTTGATGGTGGGGCTGGACACGCAGAGGTATAGCTTGCCATCCTCCTCAATGCAGGCATCGATCAAAGCCTGCACTGAGCTCTCATCCTGGAACAGCAGGAAGGCATAGCCTACACAAAAATACAGCAAGGTTATTCGTGCTGCCAAGGACACAGAGTGTTGACAAAAAAAAAATCATGCTGGAATTTAGTGTGCCGATTACTGTGACTGTATGTCTGATCACGACTTTCTGCATTCACAGCAGGAGTGCATAAGCTTTTACAAACAGACAGAGAAAAATAGACAAACAGCCCGCACATGGTTATAAAACCCCTAAGATAATATTGTGAAGACAAAACCAGACTCCACAGATGAACAAATACTACACAAAAATACTTAAGTCTGTCTATTGCATGCAGAAAACATTTTAAGTCAATTTACACCTGAGACAGAGAAGTAACGACCAATCATTTTGTAACGTTTCATGATAGATTTAGATCGAGGATCAGTTCAGAATAATAAAAAATATCTCTACAATAGGGGGAGAGATGACTAGATAATATAGCACAATATGAGCACAACTGAGCATACCTTTGGGGGGAAAATAAGATTTGCTCTCTGCTTTATGAGGCCAGTCCACAAACAGATGTCCAAAACGCCGAAAACTGGCTGTTATCTCATCTGAAATCAGACAAAATGCACATTAATTGGCAGAAAGTGAAGTTTTACAGGAGAAGGCAGACTCATGAATGAACAATGTTTCAAGTGTGATTGTGTGATGTCTTGTGCATAAATGGCCCAAACATAAAATCCCTTCATCCAAACCTTCATCTATATCCGGAGGCAATCCTCCCACAAAGACCTTGCGTGAGTAGCGCTCAACACGCTCTCCATTCTGGTGTGGAAAGCAGTGTGGAGATCCCAGACCTGCGAGACCCTGATCACCACGTTCATCATCCGGGAAGCCATCTTCCATGGGGAAGAGAGAGGAATGACCTGAGAAATGAAGGAGGAGGAAAGCGGGAAAAATTTATTTCATGAGGACAGAACTAGAAGCAAATGTCGAAGGGTTGACACTGATGCCATGCTAACAAGACGATAGCATTTGTAAAATCGTAATTATTGTTCACCTTCTGATCTGATGCCATTTAGACATGTTAGTAGCATGTAATACACTGCACAAATTATATATTAGTTCATCTGCTTTTATACCATCTGGCAAGAATGACATGCATGCATTGCAGGCATTTCTATATTCCTGCAGCATTTGCTTATGTGTTCAAAAGCTTAAGCAACACACAACATAGGGGACAGACAAAAAAGGTTAAGCTATATAGCTGTTAAAAAAAAAAATTGTATCAGCAATATAGACATGTCAAGAAAGTCAAGTACAACTCAGGTTATTGCAGTTTCCATAAACACTTCAGTCACACATAAAAAGAAATGCAATTTGCAAAAAAATAAATGCGCAAAGTGTTTTGTATTATTGTAATTATTATTCTTAATCTTAAATTAGTTGACATGACTCACACACACTGCCAATAACTGTACTGCCTATGGAGGACAGAGCAAGCTCTCTTCCTCTCTCTGAAACAAACACACACACACACACAGGCTGTGAGTGACTCTAAGTAGTTTCACAGGGTACAGAGTGTGTGTGTGTATGTATGTGTGTGTGTGTGTATGTGTGTGTTCGTGTTAAGCCCTCCCTGGCCTATTCCTGCCCTATACAACCTACCCTGAGCTGCTTTATGCAAGGGAGTTAGCCTTAGTTTACACTATGTCTGCATGTGTATTTGAGTGTGCGCGCGTCCGTGTGTGTCCATCGCCATGTGTCTGACCATGTGTCCGTAAGCCACATCGTGCTCTTTGTGTCTCTCTGTCTCGTTAACTTCTGTCTATATATGACAGTAACAAGCTGCACCGTCTGACCTACGTATAGTGCAATATGTGAGCGGAAATGAGGAAAAATAAACAAAGCCAAGCGTAACCTCACAAGCTTAAAACAACCATGCAGACAAACACGTTACTTTATTTATCAGACACAAATTGCAGAGTCATTCAAAACTGGTATGAGCATTAATTAAATTATTTTAACAGCAAATCAACGCTCATTAACCAATAAAAGAAAAGCTTGCCGTAAAAATCATAAAACAAGTCATAATATTGACACAACAGAGTGAAATTTATACTGGAAAGTGAAATATTATATCCATGATTATATTTTTACCTCGTCGTCTGCTATAATTCCTGGCTGCATGTGAAGTAAGAACAAATCAAAGAAGAGGGTGATTATAATAGATGCATAATACAATGTACCAATAAAAGCGCCATGCGGTTCATAACAATAGAAGGATGTTCTGTTGCTCGCCTGCCCTCAATTTTATTAATAAGCAATTAATCACGACCAGCCTGTGGAACTGTCACCATACTACCTCATTGACGCTAAAGTATCAAGTACTTTGGACAAGCCTGTATTTTGTAGGGAAGCTCACAAATGCTTCAGTGAAGGACACTTAAGATCACATTTCAGGGTAAACTAAAGTCATGAACATTCATAAAGGAGTTTGCCGAAGACAGAACAAACAACTGAACCGAGGCTCTTCTACTTACACTCCTTGAGTTTCCCTTTATAGTTTGTATAGGATAAAGCTTTTACTTGCCAGTGTTATCGAATGGCCTAAGGATCGGTCCAAAAACATACCTTTCGTATTACAAGCCTTTCGAGAGATTCTGATAAAAGAGTCACCACAATATTTAATTAAATAAAAATGTGTACTCTTCCTCTGGATCACAAAAATCTAATATTTTTTTTTAATGTTTCGTTATAAATTGAGCAAGATTGGAAGAACTCATATTTGCTGATCAAGACTCCCAACTTCCTGCTGAATTTGAGAGTCAAGGTCAAGTTTGTGGGTTCCTGTAGAGGAAATGCAAAAAACAGTGAGGCAAGCATTGAAAAATGCTAGAGGCCAATAACAATGGCTTTAAAGGAATTATTAGTGTACATAACACTGACTAAACAGATGTACAACTTTCCAGTTTGCTAAGCTTAACTGAAAAGTACAGTTGTGAATGATCACACATAATAGTGGAGGGTGAGATCCTGCATGATCATAATCCGCTTTGGCAAACAGACTTGGCTCAGTGACTGAAACTCGAGTCATATTATGGGTAATAAAGGACAACGATAATGTGTAGCCATAGAATTTTTGTCAAAATGAGAGTCTTATAAACCTCGGCTTTATTCAATGAACCGTAATACTCCTGGAAACTGCATTTAATGCTTCAATAATGTCAATCAGCACTAACATCTAGATTCTGTCCAAACCCTGATGACAGCGGATTCACTAAACTAGACTACACTGCCTATGGGCCTATCTGACTTCATCTTTGCTTCATGGCACTTACTCATGTTGTTACCCCCTTATCCTTGTTTGTTTTGTTTCAGCTTTCATATGTGTGCTGCTTTGGAGAAAATCTTCTGCCAAATGAATCGTAGACTTTTGGCTTTCAGATTCACTCTGACGCAATCAGAGTGAAAATGATTCAGTGTGTTGGTGTAGCATTGTTGTCAAAATCACAGAATGTGATTTGCTGCGGTTGTAGTAAGTTTGTCTCTCCCACAATCAAGGTTTATACTTACACTTTATACTAACAATGCATCTATGGTAGCAAGCTGCAGCCCCTGTTTTTTCCGGTGTAAACATAGCAGCAGCTCTTTGCTCAAGGAAGCTAGCAGTGGCACCATACATCACCATACAAACGCATATTTTCTCGCATCCAGAATGATGATTGTTTAACTTAACCAGGTACTCTGTGCTTGTTTGTGTTGCACACTGAGAAAAACAATAGTTTTAACTGAGTGCCAATCATCTAAAACCAAAAACATGTCACATTTAAAAAAATTGTCAATAAGCAAGTATGAATAACGATCAAATAAAAAGCTCCACCATTGAACGATGCACATCACTTTGTGCGCAAATGCCTATTCAGTTGAGTACCAGACAATAGTGTACCTTTGTACCACACTGAATGAAATGAAATCAAAAATATTGACACCTGATTGATTGGAACATTGACAAATCTATGACTGTTAAGAAGAACAGGTAAGAATGGCCAGAATACAGTAGTGATAATCTCCA
>CAAKHG010016030.1:0-21197 GCA_901007715.1 Dactylopterus volitans | reverse complement strand
CGTGTGTGTGTGTGTGTGTGTGTGTGTGTGTGAATGTCGGAGGGAGAAATTATTTTTGCACTTCAGTTTTCAGTGAAACAGCAAACGGCTTTTGATAGATGGGGCTTTGTTTAAAAGTGTGTGTGTGTGTGCGTGTGTGTGTGAGAGATGAAGATCTTCACACCCATCACCCCCCCACATGTAATCTTGTGTGTTCGATTTCATTGTTGTGACCTAAAAGTGGCTGGTGACTATTTATTATATATATTGTTCACACACTGTGTGTGTTTGTGTATTTGGGATGGATGGATGGATGATGGATGGATGGATGATGGATGGATGGATGGATGGATGACGGCGTGATGGATGGATGGATGGATGGATGGATGGATGATGGATGGATGGATGGATGGATGACGGTGTGATGGATGGATGGATGGATGGATGATGGATGGATGGATGGATGGATGGATGACGGCGTGATGGATGGATGGATGGATGGATGGATGGATGACGGCGTGATGGATGGATGATGGATGGATGGATGACGGCGCGCCTCCGTCAGGGTTCCTGTTGTTCTCCGTCTGGGTGCGTTACCATGGTAATAAACATGCTCGTCAGTAACTGGCTCTGCTGTGTCTCTGCAGTCTTTATTCGCGGCAGACGAACATGGGGGGCGGAGACAAACCGGACCTGGAGGAACTGGAGAACCTCACTGGCTCAGGTCCGATGGGCGGAGCCAGCGCTCACTGGCGCCGCGCCTCCGTGACGTCACAGCCGAGCGCGGCGCCTTCGGTCATAATTGGTCGTCCTGTTGTTACTCGGCGCCAAATCACGAGACCGTGAGCGGGACGCTGGCCCGCTGATGCCGGCAGGAGGCGCTGTGCGCGGCCTCAGCTGGACCGCGGCTCTCGCCGTCGTTACAATTTAATACTGACTTTTTTTTTTCTGTCAAATTTTTTTCCCGGCGGTGGGCGGGGCCTGACGCGTCACGTCTTCACGCGTTACACGGAGCTGTCGTTCAAACACGTCCTCACACCGCCACGACGCCGTGAGCGCGTTTAGCAGCGCGGCCGATTAACTGGCGCCACCTCGTGGCCGAGCCCGGCACTCCTCTCCCTCCCTCCCTCCCTCCCGCTCCGTGAGGCGCGCTCACGCCGGACGTGACCGCCGCCGCCGCCGCGCCATTTTCCCGCCTCGTCGGCTGGACCGTTTCTACCTGTGCTGAGCGCCTTCTGACGCGTGTGCGCGCGCCGGCTGACAGTGCGTGCGCGCGCGCGCGCGCCGAGCACGTTGGAGCGCCGTGCGGGTGAAAGCCGGAACACGTGACGGGGACGCGCGGCGGCGGCGGCGGCGGCGGCTCTGCAGCAGACGCAGACGCAGACACCGACATGACGGCGCAGCTGCTGCGGACGCACAGAGACGGTGAGCGCTACGTGGATGGATGGTGCGTGTGTGTGTGTGTGTGTGCGCGTGTGTGTGTGTGCGCGCGCTTCAGTCACAGTCATCCTCATGCACATGAGCCTGTCTGATCTCCGTCGTTGTCGTGGTGACCTGTGATGACGTAACAAACAGCTCCATCCGAGGAGGAGGGGAGGCGACGATGGCGGTCCCAGTCTGGACCGGGCCCAGTCTGGACCGGCCCCAGTCTGGACCTCCATCCCGTCCCATACTGCTGCCTGCAGGTCCCGGGTCCGTGCGGGGACCAGCAGGCGTGGCCGTCTGGATGGTTCCTGCAGTCAGCAGCTCCTGTGGCTTTAATGTCACAGTGGGACACCAACCTGCGGCGGTTGTGACCCCCTCAGCCTCCGATTGGCTCCAACAGAAAGCGCCCCGTCGGTCTCGCGGCCAATCGGAGGTCGGGGCAAGCGAGCGTCCACACGGAGACGCGAGGACGTCCCGGATCCGCCATGAGCGGCCGCCGAGATGAGGAATGCCGAGGGAGACCTGCTGGGTGGATGCAGGTCAATCTAACCTCGGGAACCGGTCCGGGTCTCTGCCGGAGCCCTGAAGGATGCGTCTTTTTTTTTTACTTCCACAAGGAGCCTGACGTCCAAAGAAGCTCAGGACGTCCCCTGAAGGAGCTCCGCTGGCATCTAGAACGGCGCCTGACTGATTCCAAATTTTTTTGGAGCCGATACCGAAATTAGAGAGTAGGTACTGATATATCGGCCCATATGAATACAAGCGCTCATCGTACTGTAGTGAGTACGGTCCACATCCCCCCAGCATGCCCTGCTGGACTCAGTACTTCGATGAGGTTGCAGTTTTCCCTCCCAGAATGCAACTGTTGTCTGTTTTTTGTAGTTTAAAACGTAGCCGTGGCTCCTTTAACTGACTAATGTTCATTGGCTGACTGGTAAAATGTCCCAGACGGGTGGAGCGCCGGTGTCAGTAGACCGTCATTAGCCAGCCTCCCTTTGGATGGAGATGGGGGAGGTGGGGGCGCCCTCCGCTGGACATCATGCGCCACTACAACTCATGTTTCATTACAGTGTCACAGTCTTAAATGCCACCGAATACAACAACTTAATATCTGCGCTTAGCATTTTTCAGCTGTTACCGATACCGCCGGCGACATAAAAATATCGGCCGATTGATGAATCAGTTGGGCTCCAATATCAGCAGTACATAGTTGCCACTGTGAGCTGCGGTGAGGTTTTAGACGGACACAAGAGGATGTTCATGTTCGAGGAGGGGCGCTGCAGGTGTGTGGTTGCCATGGTGACCCCAGGCCATGGCAGAGAATAACCCCATTTAAAAATCATAGAAATAAAAAAGTTGTGTTTATTGCATTTGTTTCGAAACATACGGAGGAACGCGTATGAATCTGTCTGTCTGTCTGTCTGTCTGTCTGTCTGTCTGTCTGTCTGTCTCGCCACTCAGGAGGTCAGTGATGACATCACTTGGCTATCGTCTGACACTTCCTGGTTCCTAACCACGTCACCATGGCAACTGGAAGAAAAGGTACGTTAGACGCCGCACGCATCTCACGTGCCGCCGTTGACCGGCCGCGGCCAGCAGAGGGCGGTGTGCCTCTCGCTGTCAAAGCCAATGGGGAGGCCCAGCCAAAGGGGGAGGGGCCTCCAGACGCAGGAGCAGCGCGTTTCTGCCATTTTTTTTTCCTGCATTATTAGTGTGTCTGGGGTGTCTAACGAGTTCCTGCGATGTGGGTTTAAGGGCCAACTAGTCAAACATGTCCAGCAGCATGGTGGCGCTGTCTCAGCTCCGCCGCCGGCAGCAGCAGGCCGCGATAGGTGGCCTACGCTGGCGTAAGCGGCTGCAGTCTCCTCCCACCTTCCTCACTCATGTCCTCCGCGCAGATGTCACTTTTAACGAGAGCTGCCCTGCCAGAGGCTCTGCTCCTCAAAAATGGCGTCTGCCGACGTCGTCTCCTCTGTTGCCAGGCTCCACCTCCAAAGGTAGCGTGCGTTTCCCCGACGACGACAACAAGCCTCCCGGCTCTCCGACACGTGGAGACGATCAGTCGAACCTCTCGACTCTCGTCGCCATCCCGGAGAAAGATGGCGGCTACTTGGTCAAGGTTGGCTTGTGTGTGTGTGTGTGTGTGTGTGTGTGTGCATTGTGCATGTATGTATGTATGTGTGTGTGTGTGCGTGCGTGCGTGCGTGCGTGCGTGAGTGCGTGCAACTAAACACGGTGTACACACGCTGGTGTAAATGTAAAGGTGTAAATATACAGATGTAGATGTGCTGGTGTAGACATACTGGTATAAATATACAGATGTAAATGTACTAGTGTACACACGATGGTGTAAATATACAGGTGTAGATGTACTGGTGTAAATATCCAGGTGTAAATGCACTTGTGTAAACGTCCTGGTGTAGACACACCGGTGTCCTCTGTCCGTTGCTCCTCCCCCCAGGCCGGCTTCCTAAAGAGCCACCACTGTTATGAGATCGTCTTCACCATCCCTGACGTCTCCACTCTGGGTAAAGAGCTCTCCTGTCTCCCCTCCTGCTCTCCCACCCGGAGGTCCTCCAGCCTCCGTGTCCATCGGATCAGCTCCATGCTGGAGGGTGAGTCCGGCAACTCCCCGTTGTCGTTTATCGGTTTCAGGTAGTGAGGAAGCAACCGAAGTGTCTGCCGCTATTAAGAAGGCGAGCTCGTTCCGTCGTGCGGCGCCAACAGGCGTGTCAGCAACGCCGGTCACACCTGCAGATCCCCTCCTACCACACTCATGGGTGCAGCACTCAACCCAGACCTCCTGGCCAGCGTTTGACCCTCCCAGCTGCAGAATAGACGCTTGTGGCGTGTTCAGTTCAAACGCAGCCTCACGACCTCAGCTGAGGTGGGCGGTCCCGAGGCGGCTGAAGCCCAGAGGGTGCGAGCTGGAATGTTCTTCTGATGGCCCCCAGTCAGAGTGGCCTCATGGTCTTAAAACTGAGAGCTCTCCGGACCGGGAGGCGCGGTGGTGCTGACGAAGCCGTGCAGCCATTTGTAAAGTGCCGACGTCGTTCGACTCTCGCTCGGCCTGCCGCGATGCGCAGCGCGCCGATTGGCTGGCAGCCCCACTGCGTCCATCTGCCTTGCTTCACAGTGGACCTGGTGGAGGACGCAGAGATTCACATGGAAACGCCTTCGAGTGTGGTGGTGTTCTTCTTCTTCTTCTTCCCGCCCGGGAACTCGCGCAGGCTAACGGCCCGCTTGTACTGGTCTGACGCGTATTCCTGCTGCGTCTGGCTGGCTCGGTCTCGGTGCAGTGACGATAAAAGAGTGTAACTGGCGAACCCCGCGTCTCTGTCCAGGAGGGGTGAAGGTCACGTGTGAGTACAGGACCCACCAGGAGGGGGTGCTGCAGGAGGAGATCACGCTGGTGACCAGAGGGAGGAAAGACAGCGGTCTGAAGGTCAGGCTGCAGGCCAGGGTCATTGGTAAGTGCGCACACACACGCACACGCACACACACACACACGATAAAGTGGCTGTCATGTTGAGTAAAATAGTGACAGACACTTGGCTCGTGTTGCTGTGACGAGGCTCCGATAAATAAGCTAATTTTGCTAACTATGCTAATCCTGCTCGCTCTGCCAACTTTTGTAACGAATCCCAAAACTGCGTCTCAGTCTGGGTGCCTGTCAGAACACAGAGCGCCGTTCATGATTTTCACCCGCACATGACAAATATATGACTTACATAAGACTTCCCCCTGGGTGATGCGGTGGTTAGCGCTGTTGCTTTGTAGCAAGAAGGTGGCAGGTTGGATTCCCGTTCTGGGGTCTTTCTATGAGGAGTTTGCCTGCTCTCCCCGTGTCTGCGTGGGTTCTCTCCGGGTACTCCGGCTTCCTCCCCGTGTCTGCGTGGGTTCTCTCCGGGTACTCCGGCTTCCTCACACCTTCCAAAAGCATGCTGAGGTTAATCGGCTCCTCTAAATTGCCCGTAGGTGTGTGTGTGTGTGTGAGTGGTTGTCTGTCCTTCATGTGGTCCTGCCATGAGCTGGCCTCTGGTCCAGGGTGTTTGGACCCCGCCGCTCGCCCCTTGTCAGCTGGGATCAGCTCCAGCACGACTGCGACCCGGAACTGGAGTAAGCGGAAGACCATGAGAGGAGATGAAGACTTTCCTTCAAACGTACCAAAGACGTGACGTTGGCGTGACGTTGGCGTGACTGACGCGTGCACACGTACATACGAAAGGTCACCTGGAAACAGGAGGAGGCACAGAAACAGCTGCCTCATTATCTAACCCATATGCTAACGCTAACCCTACCACATCAACTATTATCTCACCACCCTTTGTTTGCCCTTTGTCCCCCACCATGTCCAGACCCTCATCACGGGACCCCCATGCTGCTGGAGGGCGTGAGGTGCCTGGGCGCCCAGAGAGACGCCCACGCGAGGCGCAGCAGCGAGCGCAAGAGGATTTGACGAAAAGACGCACACACGCGCACCCGCCTGAGTACCCGGCCCAGTAATATTCAGAGACCATGCCCAGAAGAGTACGGACACACACACACACACATTCCTTCACTTAGAACCAGCTTTATATGACTGGAAGATCACGACTCCGTAATGTTAAGTGTTGCTATCGAGTTGTCCTACGGAGACCAAGAACTCGAAAGTGATCAGTGGTCACGCCCACCGGGTGGCTAGGGTTAGCGTTTAGATCTGCGTGCGACCTGACTAGCCAACCTGCTACCGGCTAACTGCACCGTAAACTTATGCCACGGTAAAGTAAATTGTGGTGACAATCCAGCAATTAGTGTACAAAAAAATGTTTAAATAGTAAAGTCCCATCTCACTAAAAACAAAATCAGCACGCTGCCATCGTGACGGCTGGCTGCTAACTTAGCTTAGCTACATCGCAGCTTAGTGGGGGCGGCGGGGGGGTGACGGCTGCGTCAGCCATTTATCGATCTCTTTTTTTATGCGTGTCATCTAAAGACCATTTAAATATCAGGAACTCGCACCTACCACGTCCCAGACCACAGTTTATGTGACGTCAACGCTGCCACCATTTTGAAGGCGTTCAGAAGACCCAGCTTTCACTTAAGAACCCACAAGTTTTCCCCGTAGCTGGATCCACATGTGGACGCCCCAAGAGTTTTTGCCCAACTTTTCCCCACAATTCACAGTGGGGCCGAGTCCGCACACGTCGGCACTGGTTGGGGACGGTCGCAACGGAAATCCGTTAGCGTCTGAGGGGTAAAGACTCAACTCGGCGAGTGAGTGAGGGGAAAAAGACCCGACCTCACTCGCAGTCAATCAACCAGGTTTGAATTCTTTTAAGCCGACGCTGGAACGCAATCGGGTCGGAATATCGGACCGAACTGCAAACACATGCAGCCAACAGCCAATGAAAAAAAGAGTGGGCGGGACGAAGAAATTTGGCGTCTGAAAACACCGTTTCACACCACCAGCGTCGACCCGAACACAACCTGACCCCCTTTTTTTTCCTGTCTTACCGGATTTCTCAGAGCAGACACCGGCGAGGGCGAGCCGCTCGTGCCCCGCGCTCGTTAACGCCACGCTTAAACGCGGTGACGTGTTCGGGTCGACTTCAGCGGGTCTGAAAACTTCATGCGGTCCGCGATCCCGCTCCAGTTGTCAAGCGCCAGACCTCCGGTCTATCAGTTGTCGGCTAGCGTGAAAGTGAGTCTTTTTAAAACGGCCATCGACCGTGAGAGTCTTGTGGCGTTGCCCCCCTCCGGCCCCCCGGCATCAGCGGCGGCTCTTGCGACCAACCTGCCGCCAGCGATCAGACGCTGGTAACCGCACATCGTTCTAGTTGCATTTCCCACTTGGCTTGTTTAGAACCGCGTGCAGTTGACACTGCATTTGACGGTGTGGCGCCAACACCGCGGACCGTGGGCGTGTCCACACATCACGCTACCCTTAATGCACCAGGTGCACCCTTGGCACTCGCGTCCACCGGGACGAGGTCGTCTTTCCGTTGACCTGAATGTAAAGAGTTGCCCACATGAAGAGTTTAAGCGGTCCGGCGGGCGCATGCACAACATGGATTGTAGCGCGGCGTCTCGGTTGTGTTCCAGCGGCGGCGCAGGATCACGTCATCCACTCCCGTTCTCGTGAGCCTGACTAGGAAACTGAACCCCGACTGGCTCCTGACGGGCAGCCGAGCGCCTCACATGGCAGCTCCGCCTCCTCTTTTGTCTTTGTCATGGATAATTATGGATATGCAAACGTGTCACAACCCTGACCTGGACCCTCTTGGTGTATTTTGGACCTGCTGGACTTTGCTTGTGCTGACGTCCACGTCACTGGCTCTTATTCCTTGGTTTGTTCTGCGTGCGTTTCCTGCTGCCAGCTGTGGTTTTGTTTGCCTGCTCCTGTTTAACAGTACAAAGGAACTTATTCCTGGTCTCCTGTGTTGGTTCCCGGTTTGATGTTTCATGACTAAAAGGTTCTTACAGCAGAAGAATGAATCCTGGAGCCTGAAGCAACTCGCCGTCTCGCCGCTACCGAAAAACTCAAGCAGGACTCCGGGACAGCGTGTACAATTACTCTATGTGACATACAAGGAACCGCAGGTTCCTATAAATTGAGTGTGTTTGTCGGTTACTGTGTTGAATGTCCCATAACTCTCACACTCATTTCTTTCTCACGATAAGTGGAAAAGGTGATTTAATTATTCAACATTAATGTGCTGCCCTGGAATCATTACGGACTTCACCAACGCGGTCCAACGCGAGGGAAAAGTCATATGAGCGCATTTGTCACGACGGCGAGGTGACGGGGGGAAAAATGTCTTTTTGAAAAATGAAACTTATGTAATTAAAGTGTACAATGATTTGCAGCAAAAAGTATTAAATAAGGCATTAAAAACAACATTGGTCATTGCTTCCTCGTTATGAAAAATGAAGCAGTTCATCAGCGTAACACAGGAACAGTAGCTACAGTATGTAGTTATACTTCTGGCTTACCGCAAGTACTGAAATACTTTTTGAGTTAAATACATTCTTTGTTTCGTACTTTGCCGTACCTCCGCGTGCATGTTCTTACTATCATACGGCAGCGGGTGTGGCGCCATAATCACGGCGGCTGAATTTCTTATGGGACATTTTTGTTAAAAGTGTGGCGCTCTACTGCTTCCAACTTTGAAACCATGCATGCGACCATAAAGTCCTCAGGCGTGTCCCTACATTTCATCTCCCGACCGTGTAGATGTGTCCAAACTAGTCCAGAGTGTAAAGAGAAAGTTAATTATTACAGAACGGTTTAATTGGGATATTTAATTTCCAGCAGTTAACCACAGAGGTTAGCGACGCAGGCGACGGCTAGGTTAGCCGAGGACCAAGGCCGGATGTTAGCGGGTGAAAGCAGGTTTTTAATTGCAGTGTGAAGTAATACAACACTACGGCTGCCATGGAGACAGATGGTACTTTTCGATCTAAAATGCTTAATCTTTAACTTTAAAGAGTTTAGAAAAAAAAAAATTGAAATCACTTAGCAGGTGCGGTGCTTTTGTTTTGAAGACAGGATGTATAACGTAAAGGGCCGTCGTTGCTTTAGCGCTGCTGGGGGGCTGGCGAAGTGTTTATAGTAAGACGTAGCATTTACAGTGATTTCATGACACTCTGGGACGGTTCCTTTGCATGCTGAACCCTACAAACGCCAAAGTACTCACAGGAGTGTGCGAGCGCGAGAGTACACTCACTCCGTACTCACCAGCACTCACCGGCTGCTCGGGTTTCCTCCCCTAAGGGCTCGACCTCCCGGTTGCGCTGCTCCTGGCTCTGCCGGGTGCCGGGTGTTCGGGGTCTGACCAGTCCGGGGGGGACTCTGCCTCGCCGCTCCGGCCGCTCCATGAATCCCAACAATTTCTTCTGTTGTGCGTCGTCGCTTTCAGGTCTTCAAATCTCCCGCTTCCTGTTTCATTGCTCGTCTCCTCGCCAGCATTTTACAATTTTCATAATCTTGAATTGAATGTTCAAAATATCCTGATTAGCAACTGCATCTTTAAAATTTTGAACCAATTGGGACTTGATGGGTGGGACTAGGCGTCTATGGCCACTGCCCATTGGACACTGGGCTGTATGGAGGCCAAGCCTGGCTTGTTCCCTCATTACTTCAGGACAAAAGAAGCAGCTTCAAGGTCCTCAGGCGATCCTGAGTGATGAGTTTGCAAATTCAAGTGAGCAAACACTGTAAAAACTGCACGTTTTTCAAACTTTTACAAAGAGAAATGTACAATTCAGCACTTTAAGTAATGTACTGCCGTAAAAGCATAAACAAATGAATCCAAAAATTACACTTGATTTTTTTTTTTTTTAATACACAAAAAGAAACAAAGTTTGTTTTCAGTGCAGGTACAATGATAATTTTAAGTTTATAGTTTAAAATATATGTTTATAAAATATAATTTTTAAAGGGTGAGCCTAAGTAATTATGCCAAAAGGTCACAAAGAAAGTTTTCCTGTGTTTTTTTAAACCTTTTTTGATTTTTTGTTTATGGCGCGTCTGGACATCCTGGGACATGTTGTGGTTCTTCCTGATAAAAGGGTTTCTTCTGTTGAATGTTTTTTCCAATAAACGTTTAATATATTTTTAATCAGTATTATTGTTGATTAGTATATTAAATCTACTGTTGAAAAAGTAAATACTTGAAATACAAGAAAAGTATGTGAACTTCTGTTGATTCAAGGAGATAAGTGAGTTTTTTCCGTGGTCAAGAACCCACTCAGGCTGCCATCTGCCCGTCAGCTTTAATACATTCCATGTTTCACCCAAAGATCTCGGGCAGTGAACACTCCACCGGTGCATCATAGCATGAAATACCCAGCAATAAAAAAAAATAAAAAAAAAAACCCGATAAAACAATGGTTGGGTTTCCCCATTACAGCTCTGGGACGTGGTTCACAGCACGAGTAAAAACACAAACGACAAAAAGTCACAAAAGCACAATTCTGGTTTTCATTCATCGCGTCCAGTCATCAAAGGTGCGGTTTGTCCCACCTGGTGTGGTCCAGAGCGACCTGGGCCGGCTGGTGCAGCCCGACAGTAAACGCATCATCCCCTCTCACGCAAGTCAAATATTGAAGTAGTGCTGAGAAGTATCTCTTATAAGTGCAAAATAAACCCTTAACCCACCACGAGTTTTAGACGTAGACGACCGCATGAACCAAACCGCGACTCCCGTAACATAACGGCCGCAGCTGAATACACACACGGTTACACCCTTAGTGTTGCTAAATGACGTCAGCCGTATATAAGTGTTATATAAACATGCAGAACCTCCAGTGCTGTGTGTTGGTGCTTTTCCACCACAGGGCACCGCCTCTAATCTGCTCTGCTCTTGGATAAAAGTACCTGGTGCCACTTTTTTAGAGGTACTACAAGGTACTAAAAAGGTGATGTGAAAACACCGCAGACCTCTAATTGGTCGCAGAGAATCGGCACATCATCGTCAACGCGCGGCACGCACAGGCTACCCTGAGCAGCGCCGACCCGTGCTCGCCATTTTTAAAACCACCAAACTAATGGAGCGGCCACAGTCTTAATTTGTTATGACTGGAAATGGCCAGAACACCGCTCCGTCCATGTCGCCTGGCTCGCGCTTCTTTTTCTTGTCGTTTCTCTTTGTGCATTTTTATGTCTCGTTGAGGACGGCGTCACAACGGTTTCGCACGGCATCCCTAAGACGACCAGGCTGAGGCGGCCCTGTCTTATAATGGAAGACTACCTCAATAACAAAGGCCAGCAGAGTAGAAGAAGCTTGTACAATGTCGTGGAAAAGCGCCATACCTGATTAGAGATTATATTTTTTTTTTTAAAAAGGGGGCGGAGGCCAACGGGTTTACACACTGGGCTGTTGGTTTGCCTGTGAGACTGAATTTTCCTGGAGGGCATTCGTTTCAATGATTATGAAGGTTTGCCTTCATCCGTGAGACCCAGTGTTGCTCTGTTAAAACTATCCCAAAGCTTTTGTTGCCTTGAGCTTTGATTTGACACAGCTTGTATTATTCTATTTATACAAACATTTGCATGTAAAGTGCTTTTTTTACGCCTGAAGTCAAGGGTCCATGTCTTTTGGTGGGATCATTTGGCAGAAATAGAGGCAAAGTTGGGTTTTTATGTGTTTTCGTGCATAAAAGAAGGAGCAGGTTCTCCTCCACAATGGACAAACAAAACATTTCACAGTTCGGGTGTGACAGTTGTAGTTTTTCCCTCATCTGTGATTTTTTTTCACAGATTGAGAAAAGAAGGGCAAGGTAAGAACCATGGAGTAACAGGAAGGTCACCGGTCCGATCCTCAGCTCCAGCAGGGAGCTGGAGTTCCGTGTTGGAGTGTTCCCGAGCAAGATGCCAAACCTCTAATCGGCTCCTTGCATAGCAGCTTCAGCCTCAGTGCATGAATGCGTCTCAGATGTATGTCGCATTGGATAAAACCGTCTGCTAAATGAATTCTACAATACTTACATTGATGTCTGCGTTGGACAGCTTGTCCTTAAGATTCTTGTGAGGAACCACAACTGTGTCGTCACTCGTTTGTTGCTGGGCTCCCTCGTACATCAAGTCCATAGACGCTTAGTTTTGCATCAGCTGACTGCGCTGGGTTACTGCTGGCGCTTAAATCCCATCATTGGTCGTCTTCATACCTAATGTCATAGGCCACAGGGCCTTCCATGGTGAACCCAAGGTAGAAGTACACCGTCTCCCGGCTGCACCCGCTTCGAATATCACCCAGGTAAGCAGGACGCACCAGCATCTTTAGGTTGCCACCGTAGTTAACGTAAACATCGCCGTTCTCCGATTGTCCTTTAATCCGTAACAGTTTATTCTGGATCTCCTTCTCGGTCCACACCGCACCACTCTGCCAGAGATGGTGCAAATTCCGTGACTGCCTCTGTGAAACCAGAATCTGATCAAGCCTCACTTTTGAAATTATTCGCTTCAAGCCAACGGATTTCCCGAGGAAGAAATGAGCAATCGCACTCCTCGCTGGAAACATGTAAGAGAAGCGTCGGTGAAAGGACTTCTTGGCTGATGTCACGTATGTGCTGATATTTTTGTATGTTGCCGAGCTTTCAAGGCACTGGTCTTTTATAGGCCACATGAGCAGCATGGAGAGGTAGTACAGCTCTGTCAGATTTGAATGTGTGCCCTCCTTCTGCAGCGCCTCGTTGAGAAGGTAGAGCAGGTCCTCGTACTTGCTCAGCAGTTTGGAGTTGGGCTTGGTGCTGTACAGAACCAGGTTGGCCAGGATGAAGTTGAGTGTATCTGACACATATCTGGAGGACGAATTGTCGAGGATAAACTGCCATTTTTTGAGAATGTGCTCCATTTCCGGTCCACCTCTGTCGCTCAAGCACTGCAGCAGCCCAGCAAACGAGTCTGCATGTTTTGTTTCAAGGTAGTGTCTCTGGTCCACGATCTCCTGCTGGAGACTCAGTCTTGGGTTATTGGCCTTCTCCGATATTTTGTCCTTTTCTGAAATTCTGAAGATCTGGAGGTACTTTTTGAAGTACTCAGACACCTTTCGTTTGTTTCTTTCGTCAACAGTTTCCTTTTCCAGCAGCACATACCGAGGTCTTAGATATGTGAAGTAGTTCTCAAAGAAACCAAATATTTCCTTCAGCCTCGGCTTCAAAGAAACCAGAAACTTCTCATGGTTGGCCAGAACATCAACAAACTCTTTGACATTTGCATTGTCCAAATCATACAAAGAGCTCACTTGGTGGCAACCTTTAAGAAACTGAAGCACTTTATCCATCTTGTACCTGTCATTAACAGGGAAAACGGGGAGCTCTGTAATGACATCGAGAACGTGCATTATAACTTCTGTCTCCCCGAGATAGCCTGACGTGTTATAGGACCTGTGCCTTTTTTTGTGGTATATGTCAAAGGCGTCAAATGCATCAGCCGTCTTAGCTAGCTCCTGTGATTCCCGGAATGCATTCACAGCCTTGGAGGCCAAATCCAGGCATTTGTCGAACACTTTCGGAGTGAGATCTTTGGAATTTTCCGTTTCCACTTTGAGGTGGCTCTTATACACCTGTCCAACCGTATCTGAAATGTAGGAGTTAGACCTTTTCCCACGCGCATCCAAAGCCCACTTGAGTGCAGATGTGAAATCTTTCTCGTTCAAGCAGAAATGTCTCGCCAGTGCTTGTGGCAGTGTCGCACTTCTATCGAATCTCAATGTGGCTCGTTCCAAGACCTCTACAACTTTGCCAGGGCCCTCCTTATGTATCCCTTCAATCAGTGGAGAGAACAGCGTGTCTTTGTCGTCTCCTTGTTCTTTTTTGTGACGTGTGATGAGCATGCTCTGGATGTTTAGGACCAGGAAATCCTTTCCCATGCATGACTTGTAGACTCTGTCACAGTGCAAAAGGTTAATAGTAATCTCAGCCAGGGTCAGTTTGTGTTTCTCGGTAATGACTTTAAGGCAGTTGCTAGCAATCATTTGGTGTAAAAATCGCAACGCTCGATAGGTGCCATGCTCTTCGACAACAAAATTGATAAGCAATGTGGAATAAGGATTCATTTCATCCTTAATGTTTTTACCGGTCTGGTGTGATCCCCACAGAGTATTTCTTATCTCAAGTAACTCTTCACACAGCGAGAGTGACATATAGGATCCATTGACATAGGTATTGAGCAAAGCCAGGAAGGAGAAAAGCCTACCCTGTTTGGTTGTGGTGTCGAGATCTTTCAGTGTGTTGCTCACCAGCTTGCTGATGTAATCCTCACTGAAATTATTGGTCATAATCATGAAGGCGTAGAAGGTCTCAGGCTTTTCGTGGTCATCCTTCAGTTTTTGTAGCTTGTCAGAAAACAAACTCTGCTCTTTGCTCGACAGCGTGTTGGTGATGAACACATTTATGATGCCACTATTTCTGGAGCTTTCAGAAGGATACTGGGTTCTTTCACAGTTCAGTATGATGACCATGAGATTGTTATGCTGCTTTCTATCATTTGCGACATTCAGAATGCTCTGCTTTAGGTCTGCTACATCATCTCCGTTGTCCACCAGGAGGAGAACAGGTGTGTAGCTTGACTGCTCCTGTTTCCCATAAGTCAGCAGGCTCATGACCTGGGCTGCAATTTCATTGTTTGTAGCCATGCTGTTTTTAACGACGGCACATCTGAATTTACGCCTTAGGTTCCAAAGAACATGCATTGCAAGAGTTGTACCCCCACATCCTGGGTGATGGAAGAGATTAATGGTAACACATGGGGATGTGTGCCCATCCACAGGAGTGATGAGGTCATATAGCTCGTTGAATTTGTCTCGTTTGATGAATGGCAGGCAGCCCGGCTTCTCAGACAGGTAAAAGTTCCACCACGAGACTTTTCCTCCTCTGTAAAAGTCCTCTTCCGTTTTCGTCTTGAAATCCAGAAAGGAATCGTTCGTTTCTATTTCTGTGTTCTCACACTCATTTTCACTCAAGACATCTAAAACGGTCATCAGCTCCTCGTCTTTCTTTGCCAAGAGAACTGAGCTTGAGCTGGTGGATGGCAGGTATCTCTCGTGAGACTGTGTCTGGGGTTCCTTAAGCTTTTTGATGGTGCTGGATATTTCGTTCAGACTCAGATCATAAATGCATTTGCTGGTGACGTCCTCTTTGCAGCGACACTCTATAAGGTGCTTCCATTGGCTGTACACAGCGGCGTCTTTGCATATGCACACCATATTGTCAAAGCCTCCCAGCGTGCGGTAGATGGCACAGAAGGCCTCCAAAATGGGGCTCGAGATGTCGGCGACGACCGAGTGAAGAACAAAGACCACAAGAAGTTGATGCTTGGAAAGCAGATCTGGGCTGCAGAGAAAGGAGATCATGTTGTTGACTTCACCCGAGCGTTTCTTGTGCCATTCATTAGGCGTTAGTGGTTTGTACGTCTCACTCTCCTCGTTTACCCGTCCATTGCAGAAGATCCAACTTGTTTGCGTAAACAAGTTCAGCTTTCCAATGACTGTGCTCAGGCTGTCCTGACTGGTATAGACGTCTGGGTAGTGCAGATTGGCCACATGATGCCTCCTGTAGAAGCTGCAGGTCCCGTTAACGTCAGACTCTGGGTCAAACTCAAGTACCGCAAACACCTTCATCTCTTTCAGAAAATCCATGTGTTCCAGCTGGCTTGAGTGACATTTGTCTGTAACAACGATGACTTGAGTGGAATTCTCAAGCGCGTCCCCTCCCCCGGCGATCAGCTGTTTGAGCCTCTGCCCCTGGAAGCTTTGGGAGAGGCGCTTTCCGCCGTTTTCCTCTGCTGACTTGCGTGCTGATGCCCAACCCTTGACTTTATCGCTCAGATCTTTCAGCTTCTCTTGGGCTACCCGTGGGTTTGTGTCCGCCAAAACGTTGATGGACCTCAAACCATCCCGGACAAAGAGACACGCGGTTTTGGATTGTTGCTTCTTTCCTGCTGACGCAATACTCAGCAAAGTATAGAAAAGATTCTCTTTTGTCTCAGAATATGTTGGAACGACATCGACCTCAATCACCCATTTGTCTGAGGTTGTTCCATCTCGACAGTGAACCTGGATGAATTTAGGAGGCCTTATGCACATCCTGGCAACATTTACATGGCAGTCATCAAAATATTCACTCAGACATGATTCAAATGCCTCATTATATTTACTGAAGGAGGTGATCCTGTGCCCAGCGACCTGACCGTGTCCCTGTCCTGGCTCGCTGTCCACTCCAAAGTGAATTGTGCCATTGGTTCTTGAATTCATACAGCTTGCTGCGAAACTGAATGCTTCCTTTGTGAATTCATAAAGGATCTCTCTTTCACTGGCCTCATTTGCATCAGGCAGAAGCTGGTACTCGTGGACTGGGTCAAGGAGATTACTTGGACCGGCTATAGGAGGAAATATGTCGTTTTGAATGTAAAAGATGGCGTTATTGCTTCTGTCAAAGGGCCGGATCTGACTGATTGGCCTCCTTAGTTGTAGAAATGCTGCATCATCAGTTATTTCTGCTGTAGGCAAGTCCTCTTTTGTCCTCGGATCAATTACAGACCGAATCTTGTTTCTCGCTGTCTGTAACATCACAATTGAGGAGCTCAGACTTTGAATTCCCGAATCTGATGACACTGTTTCAATTTCCACAGATTCATCCATGTTTCCTGATGCATCGTGCATCTCTGTGTGTTTCCATGATTCACCTTCTCTGGATTCATACCTACTCGCTCTCCTAGCTGTAACGAGTGTCTCCGATTGCCTCTTAAACTTCTCAACTTGCCGCATGATTTGGATTGCCGGTGCTGGAGGAACACCCAACTCCAACAGGTCCTGTTTTTCATAGGAAACCAAGCAAGCTCCTGACAACTCCGTTTCGTAGAGATTTTGCGCAATGTGTTCCGGTACTCTTAGTTTCACGGTAAGCCAGTTTTTAACATGTTCCTTTGTCCAGTCCTCCATCAGTGGTGGAAATGAGAGGTCATACTCTCCCTGTACACCAACAAATAAAAAGGGAGCGGAATGTTAATGTCGACGATTTTGACGACAATCGCTCTCTGCCCACAGAGCACGACGAGATCATCGTCTTAACATACCGGTTTTGCTTGTTGTCCACCAACTGGCGCTGCATTCCTGTCAACAGACAAAAAAACAAAACAAAACACCTCACTATGATTTCTCCAACAATAGAGCTCTTGAAAATACTATTAAGTGCTTTTACTCGGCCTGTGCCAACAGGTACAGTGAGCATCAATTATTGTGTCCACACATGCCTGGTAAACAATAGACAAACAAGTAATCAACAACTGACATTCACATCCGATAAGATAATAAATAGTTAAAAAGGACATTTGTAACTTAAAACATTGCATTTTATAAATACACGTTGCACTAAAAGTCAATACATTTTGTGTGCATACGGAGCAGAGATATTTTGACTGTTTTGGGTAGAAACTTTCTGTGTCCATTTGTCCATGATTTTAGACTTCTGTATCTTCTGCCCGAGGGCAGGACAACAGTTCGTGGCCTGGGTGCGAGCAGTCATTTAGGGTCTTCCTTGCTCTGCAAAGGCATGGAGATGTCCTCCAGAGAGGGCAGGGGGGCAACCGACGGCCTTTTCTGCCATCTTAATCACCCTCTGCTGCTCTGTGGCTGAAGGGTAGGAGGACACCAGCAGCTGTTGGTTCAGACCGTTCCTACAGAGCACTCTCAGGAAGTGCAGCCGTTGCCTGGCCTTCTTTACTACAGCTCAAGTGTTCACTGACCAGGAGAGGTCCTCAGAGATCTATATCTCTCCACTCTGGCCTCGTTGATGTACCGTCAGTGCTGCGGGTCTATGCCTTCAGATACTTAAATGATGAAACTGGAGAATAACCCTTTCAGTTTCATCAACTTACAACATCTTAGTTCTACCGGAGGACATCTATCATACGACTGATGTTTCTGATACTTTTTGTGGATTAACCAACCTCATGGACTGAAGTACAGCTGCAAGCTGCAGCAGCAGCTCTGGAATCACAATTCCGTCAGCAACACAGAATGATCTGAAACTGAATACCGACACTGCCGGAAAAACAGGACTGCTTGACAGAGGAAGCGGGGAAGTGGAGACGGAGTGCGGAGACAACAGCCTTTAATCTGTCGTGTAAGCTACCGGATGCCTGACTTTTTCTTCTTATCAATTAGGTATCTATACATCCGTTTGTCCACAAGTGGTTCCTCACCCTTCCCTTAATTGTGCCTGTGACTTGATCATGGTCTGGTCTTGGATGGATCTGTAAACTGGTGTGACCGCTCTTGCCTCGCTATTGTTATGGACCCCCGATATTTTTCTATTAAGTTACAGGTGCTTCCATCATGGCCGAGACTTTGTCTCCTCAAAAGGAGGCACCAACAAACAACAAACAGTTTGTTGCCATCCGGGTTTTTAAACGGCTTTAATATCGGATGTCATATCACTCAAGATGTATGATTATGGTGACGGTGGACGTTACGGATCTGTGCAGTTTATATTTTGTGACCAAACATCTGTAAGGCAAATTGCACCCATGAATCACTGAACTGATGAAAGAGTCAGAACATAACCGAGTGCCAAGTTTGGTTTTAAACGCAATGAATGCAATAAAAAAAAAGAGATGTCTGGGTGGTGTGTTGGGAGCATAATTAGCATCGTAGACATGGATTTTACAAGCACCTACAGTGAGCGCTGACCTCAGAGCTCTTCCAGTGTCTGTAACACACAGTGGCGTATAATGTTACAGGTGTTACCTGTCCTTCATGGTTTCTGGCACAACGTCGGAAAAAGCCGGTGGCAGGCTCCTCGACATGTCACTCCTGAGTGACAGGCAGGCGGGTGACTTTGGCCTCCCCTTAGAGTCGTCCGTCCTGTGACATATCCACCAATCACACACGCACACACACACACACACACACACACACACACACACACACACACACACACACACACACAATGACATTGTGCATTACTTCATCGAGGCCAGATCAATTATTGTAAGAGATGACCTCCACCAAGTCCTGTTTTCATTCGGGTCTTTTGGTTTGTTTATGTAGATGAAAGCTACTTCTTTTGTTAATTTTCAAATTTGGAAACTTTCCATGGGAATTTATGGGAATTAAACAGAAATTTACAAAATTGAAGGTTTGCCCTCAACAGGCAACTTAATATAAAGCTGTAGTCTATAGCTATAGTTTCCAATTTGGAATATTTCCAAAATCCCCCAGATTAACCTCCCATGGAAAGTTACCGGAAATTTACTGGAAATTTGCAACATTAATGTGCAGGATTTCATGCACAGTGGACGATAATGAAAACATCCGGGCACATTTCTGACAGGTGTGGAAATTCACGCAGGCATATGTGAAGGTGTCCGCGGTGGATTGGCATACGCAGCCTTGGCTGAGATCTGCTGCTCTCCCGGGTATGCCGAGCTCTGCGGTTGGTTTCAGAAGGACGGCATTTGTGATCGCGCGCCGTGCTGTTCACTGTTGGGGCGACGCCCGACACGCACTCACATCCCCTAACGAAAGACGGCACAGAGGAGAAACGATGACAACTTACTTTTCTTCCACGCTGAAAAATGGGGGATCTTCTTTGGAGTGGTCGCTCGCCACGGAGAAGTGGCTCACGGAGCCGGCTGGCTTCCCCGGCCGGGCATCCATCTTCGATCAGTCACTCACGTGGCGGCGGCGGCTTTTCGTCGTCTTCTGTGGCTGCAGTGACAAATTCTGTCAATGCTCGTTATTACATATTATGTGACTGGCTGTTACTTCATATACCCATGACAATGTGTCCATAGTTTCCGTGAGAGCTAGCCTTCAGAAGCGGGCAGATCAATCCAAAATATATTAAAAAAAAAACCAAAAACTAGAGACACTCTAAACATCAACGTATTGACATATGCAAGGAGAGTCACATCCGGTGACATGAGTCTTTAATGTGTGGAGCAGCAGGAGGACGCGCGGCTGCGTCGCGACCGCAGCCGCCGCGTTAGCGCCGGCTCCTCAGCTGCGTCAGGTGAATGTCTCCCATTTCACGCCGATATGAACTTGTTTGGTTTCTAAAAGTGAATTGTTAGGGCTTCCTTCCTCTGCCGTCTGGCTCTTGACGGTGCTTTCTGTGGTAATTAACGTTCAAATCATGACAGGGTCTGGCCGGCGTTCGCCGCAGCATCACGGCCACTTTCCATTCTGTCTTCTTCTTTTCAGCCACACTTTTTTTGCATTTCATCGCTTTTTTTTCTTTCTTTGTTGTTTGTAATTCATGATGTTGGGTCAAGCAAGTAAAGAGTCACATCCTCTCTAATATCGCAGTTCGTGTTTCAGCGAGGAGCCGCGTCAGTGGCCCACACACACGCTGCCGACTTGGTCGGGAAGTTTCATTGAAAGGCTGAAACTGAGCGTGAGCATTTTTGGCCAATAATTAAAAGGGAAATTGTAAGTTTGGATTTCAGACTTCAAGGTTAAGAACCGTGAAGAGAGGCAAGACTTTATTATTATTATTTTTCACTTTTACTGTGCACTCTTTATTTTTTTCTTAGCTCATCCTTTCACTTTAAAATAATAAAAGAATATTATATCAACATAAGAAGATATCTGAAGTTAAAAGTTCCGCTCCAGTTTGAAAATGTAAACTCTTGTGTTGACATCAGCTGTCCCCGCCTGCTGCTCCTGCTAGCCGTGGGGCCTTCGCGCCCGCCTGCCCGCGGCTCAGACAAACACAGCAGCCGCTACTTGCTCAAGGTAAGTGGTTGTTGTTTTTTTGTTTTTTAAGAATAATAAATAACGCGCCTGGTTAATATTCCGTGACGGGGAGCCGTGAAACGACGGCGCCGGCTAGCTCGAGCTTTTCCGCTGTCGATTAGTCCGCCTGGCTGCGGGGGGGGGCGAGGCTAACCCGAGCTAGCGCTAGCTAACGCTAGCTCGGCTGCTAGCGCCGCGCATCACAAGTCAGTTTACGGTCGCTTGCGCGGTTGTCACGGCGAGGTTGGCGCGCGGCAGAGAGTCGCGCCGCGTCGCCCTGTCTGCGGCGCCACATTGTCAGTAAAGGCACGAAAATATACGGGTTTTTTAGCGGCACCGCCGCGGCGCTGTCGCCTCGTTAGCCTTTGCTAGCGGCCTGACGTCAGGAAGCGACGCAGGGCGGCGCAGCGCGAGCGGCATGTCGCGCATGTCGCGCACTAACGCGCATGAGGCCGACTGTAAATATATGACCAAAAAAAACTCATGAAGGACAGACAAGACGTTGTATGTACTCATATTTAAACCAGCGGAGTGACAGAAGTCGTAGCTTTAAAAAAACAAAAAAAAAACCTT
>CAAKHG010016029.1:67935-83888 GCA_901007715.1 Dactylopterus volitans | reverse complement strand
CGGGTTTCGTCATTTTCAAACTCGGATGCCTCTAAATCCAGAGCGCAAATATATATATATATATATCTATATCAAACAAGCTACGAAGGCGTTAGCATCAGCAGCACAACGACAAGGCCCGAGCCGCAGCCCTCCGACTGGGTCACGGCAAGGACACCGACTCCGCCGGGCTCGACGCGGGGACATTTTCAGGCTCCGCTTAAGCGGACAAATGACCCGGCATGAATGGAAGCCCGAAGCGGCGCGCTCAACGCTGAGATATACGCGCGAATAGCCCGCACCTGGGTCCCCCCCCGGCTAATCTTAATACTAGCTAGCGTGGTAGCCGGGCGGGCACCGCAACGTGCCGACACAATTGACTTCCGCCGCAGCGTAAACCTCGCAGTTCAGCTGGCTGCTCCACGGAGAGGCGATAAGAAAAGGCAGCAAAACCGGTAAATACCTTGGCACCCTGGTTTCGTGCGCGTTAAACTCCGAACACCGGAGACAGATAGTCGGACGGCTGCTCTGAACATGATGCGGGTCAGCCAGCTACACGTACAGGGTGTGATTAGCCCGGAGGAAGCTAGCGCTACCTAGCGCAAGCCGGTCACGTACGCGATCCGCTGCTGCGCATGTGCAAACTGACACCTTGCGCTTGCTGACCCGCTGGTCGCCGCTTTGACCTAGAAATAGAAATGTAAAGTGACACACAATTTTATATTCCCGTGCTTATTTTAAGATGCTTGGAAATTGATCTCTACACAAATACTCGTACTCACTCGTATAGGTTGCCATAAAAAACTCACTTTACAGGCTAATAGGCTACTGAATAGCTGCTATAAATACAATGCAAACTAATATTTTTCACTCTGGCCACTACTTTTAGCATTTCATGGATGACTTGCCACGGTCATTACATCACTTAGGAGTACCAGTTAGAACGGGCAATGATATATTATTAATAAGAATTGTCTAAAAATGTCTCACCTTAATAACAGCAGTTCTAGCTTCAAAATCTCATGGCCCCAAATTCAATCACTTTTCCATTTTATTGTGGTGCATTTTCAACAGCAGAACAATAGTCTGCCAGATGGTATCAGACAACGTTATGCATTGCTTAATTAAATGACATCAAAAATGAATGTATGAAAAGCTGCATACTGTGCAGCTTCAGTATACAGGTGCCAATGTTCTTTATTCTCTCCGTCTTTGTAAAGTTTGGTCTGGATTTAAAGCCTGGAATGAAATCTGCATAAACAGCAACATAGAATATCACATGACAAACCTTTCTTGCCAAAATATTTATAATTAAATTAGTATTTCATGCTGCAACATTTACTTCTTTGCTGTACGCTTTTTATATGCATCAAATTTCTATATACATTTTTGATATTTCAGTCCTATAAAATACAAATTAAAAAAAAGACATTAATTGCAAATGAGATTATTTATACCACTGCATCATGATTATTAAGCGAAACAGGTTTGTTTTTTTTTGCAAACTGTTGCATGACACATTGACATTTCAGCATGCACATTTATTGGTACAAGTCATTCAGAGGATCATCACAAATCTGTGTCAATGCACTCAAATTTCGACATTTACAAAGCAGAGCTTTCCTGTAGATTTGGATGTTAGTGCCTGTCTCTGTCTCTGTGAGACAGCCCTGGCGACAGACTGGCAACATGCCCCGGGTTTCGCCCATCTCTTGCCCAGAGACAGCTGGGATTGGCTCCGGACCGTGCGAGCCTTACAGGATAAAGAGTTATCAGCATATCTAATGGATGGGTGGGGAATTCAGACCATTTCCTTTTTCTGTGCTGATGTTCAAAAAGCAAATTAACTCCAGCCCTCCAGACATGGTTTTTTGGATGTGTGCAGTGAGGAGGGGCTCCGTGCTCTACATCTCTCCGCATCCTCTGTGGGAACGCTGGCGGTGTGGGGAGGTTGGTATCCGGGCTCTTGGGGATCCAGAGGGTCTTTGGAGAGCAGGATACATATGGCCGGGACTGTCCTCTGCATGGTTATACCCGGCGCTCCGTGTTGCGAACTCTCCCATACCTCGCTCACTGTCTTGTAATAGAGCTTGGACACCTGGTGGAGCCCTCCCACTTTACGTTTTAGAATCTCTACACATGTTATCGTCTTGGTGACTCCCCTGTCCGATCCGGTGAACACCACCTGTCTCAGCAACGTCCCGCCGTTGTCCTTTCCTTCCCCTTGCATACGAGCCGTTGCAAATCTCAGTAGGTTGCGTATCTTGCTTCCCTCTTTCACCCGCATGTGCAGGATATCTGCAGCAAGTCCAGCGATTGGATGGGGACTGCTTTCCTCTGTGCGGCTGACTCTCCTGAAGTTGCTCTGGCCAAGTTTCGGAGACGAAGACAGAACATCAGGATTGATGGAGGCAGACTGAGCTTCTATTCCAGTGCCTCTTGCAGCATTTGAACTCATCTGACCCCTGGGTTCTGTCATTGCTTAGAAAGCATTGAAATAAGGGTGCAAGATGCTGTTTCGGAGTCTGCAGCTTGAGATGATTTGCATATGCCCCTTGAGATGTTAAGCATGCTCCTTGTTGGTTTAGCATGAGACACTAAGAACTGCTCAGCTTTCTAATCCAAACTTGTGACTTATCTTGATCTTCTCTCTGTCCTCTGTCCATGCTGCGTTTTCGGTTTCTCTTCTGAGCACTGAGATGACAGCTCGGAGAGTGGAGAGGGCATTTCTTCCTCTAATCCCATTGACGTGAAGGAAAAGATGTCCTTGCTCTATTCAGCACTGAGGACAGCTGATGCCAACAAACACATATGAGGCTCAGAGAGAGACATGTACTGTAGAGTGGGACATAATGCTCTTAAAGGCACACGCAACGGTTTTGCCTCATTTGATATTGTTAATAACGTCCGTCGCATTGTCGCATGTTGGCTTTGGAGAGAAGCTTCTGGAAAACCCTCAAGGACTCTGAGATTGATTTCCTCTGTGCAGTTGCTTGAATTATGTGGCTGAATTAACACGAGTTAATGAGATTTAACAAGGCATGCAGTCGGAAATTTTCTTTTTTTAACTGAATTTGTTTAGATTTTTTTCATTGCTGACTCTCCTAATGTGCCCTTTTGCATTTTGTTCAAACTACAGCATCACAGAAGTGAATACATTAAGAAACAGGAATAGTTTATAGCAGACAAGTTTCCCTCTGCTCTATCATCAGAGAGGCATATGGTCCTTGAGAAATGTCTTCCTTTGGGCTATTACTGCAACCTCACAGCTCTCCTCCTTTCAGCCCATCGCCTGCTGGGCTGACCTAGAAAATGCTTGCGACACAATCAATGACATTTATGAGGACATTTATACCTTGAAGCAGTTACTTTTTCTGCCAAAGTTCCATAAAAGCCAAAGGAAGAGATCTGTATCCAGCTGCCAACAAAGGTGTTTTTTTTTTCCAGATCAGCTGAATAGAGGACATCAGGAGGCAGCTGTGGGGCTCATATGGAACCAGTATAGTGTTATAATGGTGCATTTCTGCCTCACAGGATGGTGCGCACCCCGTGTTATTCACTGACTCGAACAATGAACAGAACCAGCAGCATTATTGTAGTTTTGAGCAGCCTAAAAATAGGTTCTCAGCAGGATCTTCCTCCAGTGTCCTGTGGTGAGATTAATCAGTTCTTGTGTATATTATTCAATTTATTTTTTTCTTTTCTTTTTTTTGATATTCGCAGTTGTTCATTTTGCACACTTTTCTTGCTCTCTTTTCTTTGTACAAATTATACGATTGTTTTTGTTTGTGACTCACATATGCTGAGTTATGTGGTACGCTTGTGGTGTTCTTGTTTTTTGTCCCTAAGAGACACTATGACAAATTCTCATGTCAGCAGAGAGTCACTCTTGGAATTGTTTTTTAACCGACAAATTTGGGGACATTTTGGGGCCCCAAAAAGCTCTTAGAGGGAATTGTTATTGCTCACACCCCCATCTTGTGGAAGAAGACAAACATTACACAAACAACAGACTAAAATAATCTTGCAGGGTTCTGGGAAAACAATGAGGTGAAACTTTATTTTAGAACTATAAAAGTTTAGAAAATGTGCGTTTCACAACAAAGATATGACACTGATGGTAGACACAAACTGAACTACATCAGACTGTAAATCAACATGTAAGGCAGAAAATGCCTCTGTAGGGGCATAATACAAGTGATTTAAATAGTTTTATTTAATAGGGCTAGAGGCGGGCTTGGTAGCAAAAGTTTGCTGGTTCGATGCCCTCTATGGCAGGACAAATTGTAGGTGGGGGAGTGAAGGAACAGCTCCTTCCCCTGCCTCAACATGGCTGAAGTGCCCCTGAGCAAGGCACCCAGCCCTTAAAAATGCTCACCAGCAGCCCACTGCGAGGGTGTGTGTGTGTGTGTGCTCATTATATAAGGGTGTGGTATATGTTCAACCTACTGATGGGTCAAACGCAGTGTTAAGTTACTCTGGAATTAAAAATTGATTGAAAAATGATTAAGACAGAACCACGGTGTTTAGCATTGCTAAATAAATGGAAAGTGGAAAAGTGGAAAATTAATTTTCTCACTTGCAATCTTCACAATGCACTCTAAACACTAGAGAATGGATGAAAAGTTGAAAATGCGCAGCCAGTGTCATCAGATAGGTGTATAAGACAAAAGCGGCCTTCTCAGCATGAATTAGTAGCAATGACGTTTGAAATTTCCCTGCAGATCTTGGTGTCCTGAGTGTTGACGTGGACATCTCCCACTTGGCCGTTTTCATACCTGGGAAATAAGATCGCGGAACATTGTTGAAAAAACTGAAATGGAGACAGGGCAGACATGTTTTCCAGGCGGTCGCATCTCTGCCACGTCGTGTTGCACTCACACAAAGAGGAAACGTGTGCACACGTGGTCGGACAGCGGGCACACCCAAATGTTCCCGTGCTTCTGGAGATCTTTTGAAGTTATGACTGTTAAGAGACATAAGCGCCTTTTATGAGATAACGCCTCAAAATCAAACCGTGAAACTATTGTTTCATACCTACCCTCACAGAGTGCAATGCAGTTTAGATTCGTGCTTTGCAGAAACCTGGCTTGGCCCGCCGCCTGTTCCTGCAACAAAAAAAGTGAATATTGCATGTAAGATGAGATTCAAGCAATAGGAGAGAATGTGCTATGCTGAATGCAGCCAACAAATACTGGGTAAATGATGAGTCACCTTTTGGATTTTGTTGATCCGATTGTTTTTCTTTATGAGCTCCTCTTTGGTGGGTATCTGGTGCTGCCCTTTCCCCATCTCTGAACAAAGCAGAGGATGCATTTTAAAATCAGAATCAAGGATCAGTGTCAATCCACATAATGAATGTGCAGCATGATATGTGGAGTATTAGGAAATGTCAATGTGCATTCATACCAGAATATCCAAACGATATGCTTGAAATAGGGCTTAAATAAATGCCTTTCCCATATGCTGCGCCATGAAGCTTAAGAAGGACACAAGCAAAACACTGTTAGTTGTAACAGCCATTGGTTTGTTTCAAACAGGTTTTCATGGGTTTAGTTGAACACTTTTGTCTACTGGATCTCCACCGTGGCATTGTGAGGGTTATATGAATAAAGACTGTTATGATGTTTTCATAGTTTACCTGTAGTTTTGTATAAGAGGCATTAACAAGGCCGTTTCTTAAGATGGAATGCCAGTTTTCAATGTGTGACCCACTGAAAAGAAAGACAGGAAAAGTTTGAGTCGAAGACTGGAAGAGTGGGCGGAGCTAGAGAGGGGTGGGGGGTGGCCAGCAGAGGTCGCCATAGTAGTGACTTCCCAAGCACCAGGTAGCAACAATCAAAAGCACACCCTGCTTTATCATTTATTTGAGTCTAAATGGGACCATAATTTAAACACTGAACATCACGCCATATTAAAAAAGACATGAAACGATAGTTATTAAGACAAACGCTGTGGTGATGAAGAAGAAGAAGACATGGGCTCATATTCTCACAGGTTTCTCTACAAATGATCTTTGTGTTTCTGCTGGTCACCAGAAAGGATGCAGGTTTAAGAAGCTTAGTACCGGCTCCACTTTTCAGACAAGCTCCATCCAACTTTTAAACAGCCTATGGTCTGAACACATGGGAAAGGATTATGTTCTTCACATGAGTGTTTTTGACTGAAGTACAGCTTTGATTTACTCACTGGAAAGCAAAGGTGCTGCCATAAAGTTTCCTGGCAATCTGAAAACGGGCCTCTTTGGACGGAGGGCTGCTGATCAGCAGGAACTGGTGAGGTGTGTGCATAAACTTCAGTTGCTTTATGGCACCGAGGGAGGAAAAAACATAAAATGAATATAAAAAAAACAACCTAATAATATAATAATGTAATATTTGGCTGCCACTAATTCACTACTATATAGCACTTGCTACTACTTCTTACAAAATATATTCTAACTGCTTGTCATACCCTGTTGAGTGAAAGCTTGACAATGTGTGATCTGTTGCTTGATAAAATCCTGTTGTCGGACATACAAACAAACACCTGAATATGAATCTAAGAAACACCTGCAAGAAACACCTGTAATGAAAGACCAGGTGTAGATGATAATCATAAATGAAAACGCTCATCACCATTGCAGCAGCGGGTGAGCCAGTGGGTCAGTCTTGTCCATCTGCTTCTTTATTTCAGAATATGGACCCTGTATAAATTGCGTCAAAGGGGACATCAATGAATTTCGCGTCATTTTTCACACAAGGTAAACGGCGTCGTTGGTGTAAAATGTATTTGAAGATCAATCACCTGCGCCATCCTCCTGACTGACAAGACACCATCTAGAGCTTTTTGAAGCCTGTCATAGCTCTTTCTCTGCCACAAGAAAGAGGGACGCAGTAAATAAAACCGCACAGGGAGCAGTCCTCTTCGAATCAAGCCAGTCATGCGTTAGTTTAGACGATACCTTGGGACTAAAGGCCAGAGTTTTGGGGTTGCACGGATCAACCACCGATGGGTAGGGTTCAAAAATGATGCTCTTGCGTGAGGACTGAAGAGCAGCTCTGCACATGGCCACCAGCAGGTCGACTATCTGTTGAACAGAAATCAGTGGAAGACTTGAACCTCAATTATGCTTTCACGATACAACCAAAAAAAAACCCTGTTACGATTACTCAACATGTTACTGACCTCTGCACCAGAGGCGACCTCCTCGGTGGCTCCCGACATAACCCCCAACGTATGAAAGGAGAAGACACACAGCTCCCTGGTGCACACCGCCGGCTTGAAGCACACAGACCGAATTGGGAAAATGCGTACTTTATTTTACTTCTCTGAGTTTTGCTCCAAACAATCAGCCGCTGAATCGCAAGCTCGCCCATTTACCTTTAACATTGGGCCATTTTGAAAGACATGTCGCTCATCGCAGACCACGCAGTATTCATTCAGCGTGGGGATTCTCTGCTCAGCATACTTCACTATCTGTGTAGACAAGAAGAATGAAACATGTCTTTTTTAAATATAGCTTTGGATATCTATGTTACTAAAGCTACATTTTGCCTATTGTTAAATACATAAAAGACATCTGTTATGATCATGATTAAGATGATGTGATTATGATTAAGATTATCATTAAGATTATAGCTAATACTGGCTATTCTCATTATTGTTGTTTATTGATGTAATGATAATTATTTGTATCAGTATTTGTAAAATGCTAACCATAATTTGTTCAGAGAGAGCCGTTGTGAGGTATTTCTTATGTTCCATTCTTTAATTGTGTTGAATAAGGAGCACAGTACTTCTACTTCTCGGTATTACAATGCCATACCCTGATTCCCTCCGTTAAGAACAAAACATCCATTTGATACTGAATGATGGAATATAGAAAAGCGAAACAGTGAATTGTGATTTACTGATGACATAAAACTTCAGTGTGGCTGGCCAAATTTCAGTTTAACTCAGATGTTTCTACTCCATCTTCTCTTGTCATAATCCAGCAACCCTTTACCTTCCTTTTCCATTCACCTGTCCCCTCTAATGCATTACATTTACATGCTGTCCTAGATTGTCTAAACTTACCTGAGTAGCCTTATTTTGTTCTCCTATTGACATATTTCTTTCAGTTTGACTGGGCTTTAGCTACAGAGGATTGATGAATCATGATCCTGATCTTTGAAAAACAACCCCCAAGTATAGTCAGACAACAGAGTCTTGGCCTTCTATAACACTTTCTCTGGAAGAAAGCATTTGAATGTAAGCTTCCCTCTCTGACGAAACATGAATATAACAACTCTATTTTGTCATTTTAAGACAACCGTGCTTTACCTGCACCAAGAAGCCGTGTTGCAGAGTCGGGGTGGTCTTACAGTGACCGATGGCCTGGGAGAAGAAAAGCAGCTCCATCAGCTGCTTGGTGCTAAACTGTGCTGATGACTTCACTGCTGACACCACCACCCTCTGATGGAGGAAGAGAGAGGCAGAGAGGGAGACAGAGAGAGTGAAGGCACATTCTGCGATTAAGAAGGAACATGAGAGACAAATCACCCGTGAATCCTGTGAGGAATACAGCAGCAGCCGCAAAATATTTCAGTGAATCTTACACATCTTTCAAAGTGCCCCTCACCTTTCCACTGGGCGTGTAGGTGAAGAGCTCTCCTGCGGGATTCTTGATGTTATAGGACATTGCATGATTTGTGAAATTGTTCAGCTTCATTGCAGGGAAAACGATCCCTCCCCTCACTGAATGTTCCTGGAGCTCGTTGGACCTGTTTACAGCGAGAGAGCTGGTGAAGCGATTGGACCCTTCAGTCGGCACTAAACTGGGTCTGCGCATGCTGTCACATACTTTGAAAGTGGGAGCCAGATGCTGAGTCTCGCTTGAAATTTTTTAATGGTTCCGCTCGGCCTGAACCAGCCGTGTTTGGTCTTCTGTCGGACCACAATGTTCTCATTGGTCAGATGATTCCACTCCTGAGATATGAAGACTGACAAGATACTGTGGAACAGGAATGAAGAGTTAGTCCATGTTCAGTAAGTAGGCCAACCTGAGCTATGAATTGCATATAGAGGACTAAAACCTTGCGTCATTATCTATCTCTGACCTAAAGTCAGTGTGGAACAATGTGGAGGGAGGCTGCTGCAGCATCATAACTCACCTCTGTAGCTGTTTTCCAAAGCCAAAATTATCTCTGTTGGACGGCTGAAAGACTTCAACAGAGGGTGCTGTGGTGCAAACATCAATGAATCAGATGACATGTTTATACACAGGAAATTCTGTTTTGTAGCAGCGTTTCTGAGGCTCACCAGGCCCGTCCAGATACTGAGATGGAGAAAGGTGCAAGCGGACAATAAGTGGCTCCGATGGATTTATTCTCCAGGCACTGGCCACCTTCTCCTGTGGACATGGAAACAGTGTCAACATGTGCGACAGGTTCTAATGCCTGGCAGCGAAGATTTGACTTGGATTACAGTCGGTGTTGCAGTGCTTTTAATTCAACTTACGTCCAGAAAGTTGGCGTTAATGCTTAGGTCAACGTCCATGTTATCTATCGACCCGTACTCCCTGGAAGGAGAAAATGAGGGCAAAAATTAACATTGCAAATAGGCTGCGGAGATGCTCTCCTTCTTTGGCTTATGAATAATTCAAGATGTTCCGCCAGTCACCTGATGGAGACCGCAGACTCCGGATAGAGAGTCCTGACTGCCTCGATGTCGGCATCCAACTGGGGGTGGCGGCACAGGTCAGTGGCACAGCTCGCCTGCCGAGACAAACACTTAGTGGCGCCTCAGGAGCCCGAGGGATTACACCCCTCAGTGATTTACAGGAAAAGAGTGGATAGTATAGCCTAAATAAATTTGTTATTGTTTCACGAAGTTTCATCCTTTCATAAATACGTTTGTCTCCGTGCACGTGCTACACATAGGAAGGTATCAAGAGGGATGTTTACGTGGATTCCACACAGGATCTCCTCCTCTGTGTCGCTGTCGTCATCGGTTTGGTTCTCTGTCCACTGCTGCTGGCTCTCAGTCTCCTGCCGGTTTCATTTTTAAAAAAAGCTGTCAGTCAAAAGATCCTCTCATTTAACAACCCGTTCCCGTCCCGCCGCTGCCACTAATTTAAATGTATTTAAAGGCCACTTAGAAAGAAAAACGCTGCATCTTTCCTGTACCACTATGCTCCATATAATGCATCCATCTTGCCATGACTGAAAAAAAAGATAACTGACACACTGACGATGAAAGTAGCGCAGTGTTCCATTCTCAACGACTCACCATGCATTCAGTTTTTGGTCACTTGCTCATAGACATTGCTCGCTCCACTGCAGCTGATGGAAAACATGTTTCACTCGGCAATCTTAAAAATACAATTAAAAATACAAAAAAATTAATATACATTTTAGAATTTAGAGATATTTTCACATTCAAAATATCAAGGCTACCACTGATTGTCTCCCCTGGACTCAATGTTAGGACATCATTTGGGGGAAAAAAATCAAATTAAACTATTAAAAATGTTACCTCTCCATTCTGAAAAAATAAAAAATCCACGTGAAACGTTCGATCATAAAAATGACGTTGAAAATGTCCTCAAACCTGCAGACACTGCAAGAAAAGCGTGTCACTGCTCGGTGGCTCGGCCGGCGATCTGAATTTGGCTGGTCTCTCTCGCTGTAGTTGTGAACAGCAGGAAGTCCACATGTTCAGTCTCGGATTCTGGCGTCACGTGATTGGCTGCAGGCACCGATGGCCTGATCACCTGGTCTACACAGAGCCAAGGATGAGACCTGCAGCATCATGTCCCAGCACTTAAGAGTGCCTCTGTCCTCTCTGGTCCACATAATTCCCACTATTTGTCATAATAAAGGAGGGCAGGTCGATGAATTATCACATTCACCAAACGTCTGAAAAAGTTAAGTCCATTAATCTTTTTCAAGTCTGTGATGAGAGCAAATATCCCTGTTGGACGATTTGATGGATGGCACAGGTGATGTTTGGCGTTTATTGGTCTTCCTGTCTGTCCGCCGCACCGCTCTCTGACCTTAATCGGCATTTACCCTTGTTATCAGTCACCTGCTGCTCCACAGTCTGTTCAGATTAGCATCTTCTTGGACTGCATGCGTAGTGCGAGGCTTCTCTCAACAAAGACTCTTCTCGGGGTAATCCACTTAAACATGAGTGGGTGTTTGGTATGTGACAGTGTTTATCTAAAGGGGGAGGGCACAAATTCATGAACGTGGGCACTGTAGTTTTCAGGTCTGTGAATGAGCAACTGGGAAGGCAATTACTATCAGCAGAACATCATGATCTTCACAAAGGTCTGCTTGTTTGCTGATGTTTGGCATTGGAATTATTTATATTTTATGTAGGTTTGCCTTGTCGTTATTTTATAACCTTTGTGTAATTTCATTTGTCTCTTAAGCTATATAAAATACATAAAAAATTATAAATTTAAAAAAAAGCTTCACAATGACAATGATACAGAGATCATTTGGATATTTGGACTTTTTCTTTTTTTTTAAATTTGCCCCTGCAAACCACCATATCAGATTTGAATTGAAGCAAACAAGTTGAAACAGGTTTTAATTCAAAAGGTTGAACAAAAGAATTACAAAATACTAACAAAGTGCAGCCATTTTTGATGCATATTTGCTCATTTCTAGAGGCTGAAAAGAGGTTGGAAAGCTAATATAATACTGTAATACTAATTATGTACTTTGATGAAAATCCTTCACAGTCAGCGACTGACTGGAGGGAACAAATGAGCTCTGAGCTTTCTCTGAGGAGATGCTTCACCTGATGCTTCACTTCAAATCTATTTAAGTGGTGTATAAAGGCAAAAAAAAGCACAAAAAATGTCCAAATACTTATGGACCTAAATATATTTTGTTGAGATATGCAGAGAATGAACGTATGAATGAACATTCAACACCGGCCTCTGGTGGTGTAACAGATCGAGATTTCTATTCACTGTTGCTTTTTCAAACAACTCGATGTCAGCAGAAAGACATCAAGAAGTGCGACGCATGTCAGGGGCTGTTGGTGGAATCAGTGGTGCGAACACTGTTGATGACTGGTCTTATCCACTAGATCAACAGACCAAAAGCATGAAGGGTATTTGGCGATTCAAAAAAAGCTTGAAGATGAAGGCTGATTGTGGAAAGCTCCACACCTCCCTCACTCTCTGGAAGCAGCCGAGTAGCTAATGAATGAACGGAGCCTTGTGAAAACTGTGCAACAAGTACACGTGGCTACTAATTCATCTGTTTACCAAGTTCAGGGCTCACTGAGGAGGCCTCTGCTCAAAACGTGCTCGCGTTTCAGTTCCCGTGATTTTTTCCACCAGAGGGCGCTGTTGTTGAGCGAGAGCGAGCCAGACCCACCAACAGGCTTTGCTCTAAGTCCACAGTGGTTGCACCAGCACGCTCTTAAGTAGTTATACAACAAACTAAAACTGTGACTCATAGATATTAAGACGTTCATTTCCTGTTACTAGGCTTTTGTCACATGCAGGATTTCTTTTGTAGCTCTTTCTTTGTGCAATGCATCTGTAAAAGTGAACCGAAAGGAAAATGTAAATACTATGTAAAATATTGTAAAATAAATTCGGGAAATTATGTTGACCCATGTTATTACACCCATGTGTATATTTCATATTCAGATCGTTCATACTTTTCATGAGGACAATTACTTGTGTTATTCTGCAGTAAATGTGATTTTCTTAAGCAAATTTAAACATTTGATTTAATTCTTTAAACAGGGAGTCAGGCCTGCTGTGATTTACCAGCTACTGGTTGCGCTACTGGCTTCAAGCTGGCCCTCACTCTTCACCAGTTGCTCATTTACCCTTCTAAGGAGGGGATGTGGGTGAAAGTCAGTTCAAATTTCCAAGTCTTCAAACCTCTCAGCAATTTTCCAAGAATGTTAGCAAGTCCATAAAAAACACCCCTGTTCAGCTGAAACTCAGACTGTCCGGTCAGCTGATCAACCACAAATCTTTTGCAAACGCCAGCAGCAGATGAGCAAACCTGAGCATCGTGGCCATGTTTACACACAATTACTCCTAATCTGCTTCAATATACTGGAGCACATTTGGCGGAAAGATTTGAAACCCATGCGCGTCTAAAAATGCACACGCACACATTCATCACACACAAACCCAAAGAAAATAAGACAGACAATAAGACAGACTACATGAGTGAAACTGACCTATTGTTTGACTGAGCCAGGCCATGACACCACGTTTTCATTGGCTAGCGTGGATCAAATTTGACATGTGCCGCACACGCATGACGCTCAATGGGTCTTGTTCTATGGCGTGGTACAGTATGTTCCTTCTACGTTCAGGAGGCCCAACATGGCTCAACTATTTTTACATATACAATAAAATTCCTTAAGCAGAATGACAGCTGCGTCTATTTCTACTTCTCTATTTTTGGTAAAAACTAAATTATGTCATACCTGACAGTGTAATACATGCATGCGTTAAACATGTCCGCGGGTTGCCACTGAATGCACCGCTGAAGAGCTGCCTCTGACCGATAAGCGCGCGTTTTCGCTTTAGGCTTCGCATCTGACAAAACTGTCATATCCTGGTCTGCAGGTAATTTTCAGCTTGGTTGCATCACTTCTTCTTATTTTGAAAGTCTATTACGATACGACGCCCCTTGATGAATGCGCCTGCTCGGTCAAATCATGCTGCTGGAATGAAAACACAATTCCACTCTGCTGAGCGCATAAAGACAAGCAATGGTGATGACATGACAAGACGTCTGGCACAAAAAAAAAAAAAAAAAAACACAAAGGAGATAGTTTGTTTTCTTCAAAATGAGAAACGATGGTGCACACACACACACACACACACACACACACACACAGTATATTGCCAGTTTGAAGATGAATGTTACAGAAAAATACGAGAAATGATGATTTGGTAATAGAATAAAGACATAAATGTATTGACGTTCAAATGTACCTCATAGCCAAAAAAGGTGCTGGAAAAATGTATATAAGACATAGTAATTAGGATTATGAGGTTGTGCAAAGAAGAATTAAAAAATGTATTTGCAAAAAAAAAAAAGGAGAAAAATAAGAAATTAAATAAGAATTTTGTGTGAAGGCTAGGGAGGGAAAAGTCTGGGGTCAAAGGTCGTCCCAGAAAAATGACTACAATCCTTACAAGCAGTGATTTTAAGGTGGGTCTTGGCAGCTATAAACCAGTCAGCCAGAAGCCGCTGGTCATGATTGAGGGTGGCTCGGGTCCAAAACAGTGACCCGGGATCAAGTTAACGTACGAGCCTTGTGACCGACCACCGGGACAACCACAAAAACCGCATTCCCGCTGTATCCCTCCGCGGCGTTCGCCAAGTCTGCCACGTTTACGTTTGAAAATCTGCATTTCCTCTGAACCACAAGTTCAGAATTCAACCCCGTACGCGATCACCGCCTCGCTTCGCCCGCGCGAATACCGCAAATGCTGAGAGAAACAGCGCGCCCTATTTCCTCTGTCGCCCGGTGTCGCGCTCCCGCAGGAAAGTAGTCCCGGTCAGTCGGGGCAATAAAACCTGTGGCTCCAGCGGAACCAGTGACGCTTTGGTCCCTGCAAAGTTCATATCCAGGAGGTGAGTAACAGCAAACTCGGTCAGCTGTGTGACTGCAGATGAGACTTTGTGTTGCATCTGAATGATGAAAGTTGTGTAGGTCTATTATTCATGACTTTTAAAAAAAAAGTTATGACAATCACATATCAAGAGACATGACTGCTTGAAAACAGACCTTACTACCGTTATATCCTGTACTCATAGATTTTGAAAACCTATATTTGGTATCACTTTTATGCTGCTGTATTACTTACACGTGGAACAGCAGGGAAAATGCACAATTATTTTTGCATAAATATGCAAACTGCTCAAGGCTCAATGGTACATTGCGCCTGCAGCTCTTTAACCTGGATTTATTTGTTACTTCATCTACTTGATCAAGGTTAACAGCTCTGAATAACACATCAGGCACTGGACTGACAGTTTCTTCATTAGCAGACAATCAGTTGAATAAGTGAAAGAAATAGATGGATGGTGTCTGTAATCTATTACATTTGACTTCTTCGATTAGCTACCTCTTGAATTTTTATTTCATTCTATGTTGTTGTTGTTTTTTTGAATTGCTTTTTGACTCTTCAGCAGGTTGCAGATGATCAAACGATTTAAAATTATGATATAACTCATATAAAACATTTAAAAATCAACATGATGGGAAAAAAAACCATATGTTGTTGCGATGTGTTTCTACAATCTATGAAAACTCTCAGCGGGTCAGTTTAAAGTTGATGCTGAATGCCGGGGGCAGGAATAACATCCAAGCAAGCCCCATGTTAGCAGGCACTGACTCACACCAGACAGCAGGTCATGCGTGTTGCATACCTCTACAGTGGTGGAGTGTAAACTGAATCCTGGTAACTCCGCTTTGCTCTTTTAAATGTGCCATGTTTGAACTCTCTAGCCGGTTTTGTGGTTCAAGCAACATACAAACAGTTTTTGGAACCCTCTCCCCCTCCCTCAAGTCCTCGAGTTCCCCTCTGAATCACCTTTAGAGTTTTGTCAAAAGTGAGCAGCTCCTCTTCTTTGGCTGCTCTCAGCCTCCTGCTGGAATGTGGGTGAGTGCAGTCGGGCAGGCACACGCTGTACTGTTGTCATTGCCTTTTGCACCGGCTGTTTGATCAGATTACACAGCCACTCCTCTGAGACCTAACATGAATCAAACGAGAGGCTGCACATTAGAGATGCCAACTTTACCTTTGTTTGCAATTTCCCCAATTGTAAGTGTGCAATTTCCTGATTTGAACACTAGTTCTCCATGTAGTAACTTTCTGCTTCACTTTTCTCCCATGTAGATCGAATGCCACAGTGCTCATGTTAACACAAAAAAAACAAACAAACACAAAAACAAAAAAAATCCTCCATATAACCTATGAGGAATGTCAGCGTTATCAAGTGCTGATC
>CAAKHG010016029.1:46623-67915 GCA_901007715.1 Dactylopterus volitans | reverse complement strand
TTTCCTGATTTGAACACTAGTTCTCCATGTAGTAACTCCAGGGTTTCTGCTTCACTTTTCTCCCATGTAGATCGAATGCCACAGTGCTCATGTTAACACAAAAAAAACAAACAAACACAAAAACAAAAAAAATCCTCCATATAACCTATGAGGAATGTCAGCGTTATCAAGTGCTGATCAGTTGCTTCTCCCTTTCCTTTCTGTCGCCGTAGGACTTTTCCTGCAGACACGGATCCAATCATGTCGAAGTCAAAGGATTTCATCCACACCCAGCAGATGCATGCTGCCATGGCCGATACCTTCATCGAGCACATGTGCCTGCTGGACATCGACTCTGAGCCCGCCGTGTCTCGCAACACTGGCATCATCTGCACAATCGGTCAGACACTATTCCCAAAGCCCATAGATTCTAATTTGCATTCTGCACATCGGAGATAGTCCCGATGTGTCGATGTTGCTTTTTTTTTTACACCACTCGTGGCATATTTCCTGCGGTGTCTCTTGTCTAAACAATGTTGTTGGCCTGTCACGATGCAGGACCTGCCTCCCGATCTGTGGAGAAGGCCAAGGAAATGATCAAGGCTGGAATGAACATTGCACGAATGAACTTCTCTCATGGCACACATGAGGTGAGTGACGGAAAATTTGCCGCCATCGAATCCCTTTTCGTGCCTGTCGAAACGTTTTCCCTTTGCGGAACTTTACTGGAATGTTGCTCTTCCGATCACCCATGATCACCCACACCGCGACGACGCCATGACCACAAGTACTTGATGGTGACGTGAGTGATGGGAGCATAGTCAGCAGCAGCTCCTTACCTCCTTACCTTCTGCAGGTCACTTAGTGTGGATTTACCCTTTACAGCTGCAGCGGTTGGTGTGACATTACTCTTGTGACCTGGTAACTGTAACGTGATCTGTGAGCTTGCGCTCGCCGTGTCAGTGCCGGGTCTGTGTTGTAGCTTGTGATTTGGCAAGCCAACTGCATCATGGCCAACATGCTGGCCAATCTTATACTGCTGACCTCTCCCCTTTAAAAGTCATGCCTCTTTACCTTTTTCTGCTGCCACCTGATTGGTTCGCCTGAGAATCATCTATCAGCTATAGTATGAGCACCCGGAAGGTGATATTTGGCTTGATACTCTTCAAAGGTTAGCAGCAGTGGTTTCTTTGTAACTCAACTCTCAGGGTGGCTTTTGTGGTATGATAGCTCGGCTCGGCTAAATAAAAATGAAATGATCTGCAGTTTAGAGAAACGAATATCAGTTTCACCTCAGGAAAATCACAGAGTGAATGCGTGATTTGTTATGGAGGGAGGGAAAATATATTTGACCTCTGTCTCTCAGGCGTGTCACTTGCCTGTACAGCTATTATTAGCTCTACGCCGGGAGTCAGCCTCGCAGTGAGACACGAGGCCGCCATCAGAAACAATGTTGACTAAAGACAGAACCCATTTTCACCGTTTGACATTTTAATTTGTCGCTTCTTCAAATGCTTTTGATATCCACAACATCCCTGTACAGTTGTGCACATGCATCACACGGGCTGAGTCTGGCTGGGTTTTACCAATCGCACTGGACAGGCCACTGCTGGAGTCTTTGGGAGAGCATTCAGTTCATACCTCAAGCAGCTATTTACGGACAGGGAAACTGAACAATGTCATGTGCTAAATATGCGCTGCAGTTGTCATTCAGGGTTTATAGCTCTTAGTTATGTCACAAGAGCGATGCAATTTGCGCATTCACCTCCAAAATCCATTTTATTTTCAAATACCTTGCTATGCATGTGTATTTAATTGATTAGCTAATTTGTTTACTTCTCGCAATGTTTTATGAAGTGTTCATTTTAATTTATTAGCTCTTTTTTTCCCCCACCACCACCTACATTATGTAGTACCATGCTGAGACCATCAAGAATGTCCGCGAGGCAACGGAGAGCTTTGGGCCTGGCTCTGCTGACTACAGACCAGTGGCCATTGCTCTGGACACCAAAGGACCAGAAATCAGGACCGGACTCATCAAGGGCGTAAGTTCTTGCCAAATTATGAACACACCGATGCCATTTTGCATTTCTGACAAAACCACATAAAGCGCAGACAACCGCACGAAGGTGCGCTGAATATTAACACACTCTTGATCTTGTTTAGAGCGGCACCGCTGAGGTTGAGCTGAAGAGGGGCGAAACCATCAAGCTCACACTTGATGACAAGTACATGGAGAACTGTGACGAGAAGGTCCTGTGGCTTGACTACAAGAACATCACCAAAGTTGTTGAGAAGGGGAGCCACATCTACGTTGATGACGGTCTGATTTCCCTCATGGTCAAGGAAATCGGTAAGGGCGCATCCCAACACCTGTGAGATTTTGCTTTCAACTTTCTGCCAAATGGCGGACTAAAGCTTCTGTTCATTCTGTGCGCCCGAAGGAAGCGACCACCTGATGTGCACGATTGAGAACGGCGGTATGCTGGGCAGCAAGAAGGGTGTCAATCTGCCCGGAGCTGCTGTTGACCTCCCTGCTCTGTCTGAGAAAGACATTAAGGACCTGCAGTTTGGCATGGAGCAGGGTATCGACATGGTCTTTGCCTCCTTCATTCGCAAGGCCGCAGATGTTCATGCTGTCAGGAAAGTGCTGGGCGATAAGGGCAAGGACGTCAAGATCATCAGCAAGCTGGAGAACCATGAGGGTGTGCGCAGGTGAGTGGGTGACCACTGGGAACGCCTGAGTCTGCATTGGTCTGAAACATTCAGATCATTGATTTATTTTTTTTCCGCACGACAGATTTGATGAGATCCTGGAGGCCAGCGATGGCATCATGGTTGCCCGTGGAGATCTGGGTATTGAAATCCCAACAGAGAAGGTCTTCATTGCCCAGAAGATGATGACCGGCAAGTGCAACAGGATCGGCAAGCCCATCGTCTGTGCCACACAGGTCCGTGGCAGCCGTGGAAAGGCCTGTTTTATCGAATCACATTGAGGTTGGTGATGTGGATTTACATCTGTTTGTCGCGCCTCAGATGCTGGAGAGCATGACCAAGAAACCTCGCCCCACCCGCGCTGAGGCTAGCGACGTCGCCAACGCCGTGCTGGACGGCAATGATTGCATCATGCTGAGTGGTGAGACAGCCAAGGGAGACTACCCCCTGGAGGCAGTGCGCACACAGCATATGGTGAGAGGACACCACAAAGGCCTTGTCCACTTCACTTAGTGCATGACTGGCATAGGTGCGAACAACACAAGCATCGCTCATGGCATCGTTGAAGGAGCATACCAGCACGTTTTAGTCACTTCCTATCCACCACATGCGATGTAAAAATGTGCAGACGGGATTTGATTTCTTGTGTCAGAAAGTCTGCTTTATCAGTGTGAGAGCCTGCTAAGACTTATCGTGGCAGGTGGTGCATTCATGTGCTCTGGGAAACTCTGACATTTGAGTTTTCAGAGATGGCGGCCAAACACTTTTTTTTTTTTTTTCCAGGAACGTGTAAAGCTTTAATACTGGGAACTTCATGAATCTGCCCTTTGTTCTTTGTCAGAGATTTTCCAGCCAAATGCTCCCTGTTGCGTGGAGACCTAATAGTCTCTGAAGCTGCTTGTCGCGCTAAAAGGAGAAAATTACATTGGGAGGACAGAAAGGAAAAAAAAATTACGTCCTCGCATTTCACCACAGCATGACTGAGAAAAATCCAAATGGTCTGGGTTTTTTTTCAACCCCCTTCACACATGAACGGTTCATCGCAGTGGGTTCAAAATCCTCAAACATCTCATTTACCTTGTGAAAGATCTAAAGCAGCAAATATCAACCATCCATGAAAGATGTAAACATAGCAACGGAAGCCACAGTGTTGTCGGTCATATTTGCAGATCGCACATGACGGAGTGAAAGGTGGCTCACGCATTGTTGGTAGCCTCGGCTTGGGTTTTTACTAACAGCTTGTTTAGTGTTTGTTTAACTTGCTTTGTGTATCCCCGGTGCACCAATGTGTCCCTCCGTCCATCCGCCACCAAAACATCATCTCTTCTTGTGTCTTGCATTTTGCTTTACCTGTGTGATCATATCGCTCAGTTAGCATGTGTCTGAGGATCTGCAGTGCACAGCAACAGCCCCTGGACATCATGGCCACCGCTGTTGTTAAGCTTCATGTCTCAGTGTGCCTACAGGTATGAAGACCTCTGCACTCTTAACTGTCCTTTGTTCTGTCCTTTTAAAATACGAACTAACGCCCGCAGTTGAAATGTGACGCGTGCCCGCGGCCTGGCACGCGACTATCAAGTCTGTGTTTTTTGTAATCCATTTTATTGTCACTTCTGCCACGTGTTCAGATCGCCCGCGAAGCCGAGGCCGCCATGTTCCACAGGCAGGTCTTCGAGGAGCTGCGCCGCGTCTCCCATCTGACCCGTGACCCCACGGAGTCCGTCGCTATCGGCGCCGTCGAGGCTTCCTTCAAGTGCTGCGCCAGTGCCATTATCGTGCTTACCAAGACTGGAAGGTGAGACGCTGAGAGGGAGTCCATCTCCATAAAAAAACCCCTCTGAAAAGCTCTGACTCATAATATTCCCCCCCCTCCGTGCAAAGAAACTGCCGCATTATCATACCTCTCTTTCCCACCGCCTCCGCTCCCAGAGTCCCTCGGCTCATATGAAGTGTGCCAACATTACTTGACTTACAATATGTGCTCCTCTTCTGACCTTTGGAGAGCTGAACCTTGACATTTCACAAGTTAATTTTAACTCCTCGTTCTTTCCTCTCCGTGTCCGGGGAGTTCATCCTCACAACATGTGATACTACCAGCTGCTGATTTCATAATTATAATTGTAGAATTAACGTGGCTGTAATTGCTATTAACAATGGATCACATGTTTCCTCGTATGTGAACGGGTTTGAGGTGGACCTGACAAAGCTACAGACAGGTTGCCATGGTAGTGACTTGTTTGTCACAACATAGCCAACGCCATGTTACAGGAGGTTAACATAATACTGTATTGCATCTTGAAACCATTGATCGAGACTGTAAACTCATCATGTTAATTAAGATACTAAATAGAGTGCAAAGCAATCGGACCTCATTTCGCAAAACAATGGAATCACCCCCTGCTGGCCATTAGAAAGACTGCAGCTTCGAGGTACTTTTTCAGACCAAGAAGCTCCATTATGCTCACTCTTTGGTACAGTCTGCGTGGTGATACATATCCAAGATACAGTAGGCACCATGACTTCTTTTCAAAAGTGAAGCCAGTAGATCTTGATCGCCCCTTGGTGGCTGGCTGCAGTATATAGTTCATATATTCCACTCCATGTTAAAAAAAAAAAAATGTAGGTAATTGGCCTATAAATATTACCCAAAGATTGTATTTGTTTGTGATATTATTAATTTTGATCATATCACGGTATAGCCAGCCTTTATTCAAGAATCAGTGTCAGCAATTGGCCATCATCTGTCCCGACAGTCACTGAAATCAGTGAACGCTAACGTTTTTGGATATGTTTTGCAATGCTTCATTCTTGTTTGCATTTGGCACCTGCAGGTCTGCTCACATGCTGTCAAGGTACAGGCCCCGTGCCCCCATCATTGCCATTACCCGCTGTGGTCAGACCGCCCGCCAGGCCCACCTGTACCGCGGAATCTACCCCGTCCTCTACACCAAGCCCGCCAACGATGTCTGGGCTGAGGACGTTGACATGCGCGTGAGCTTTGCCCTGGAAGTTGGTGAGTATTTATGTGTTTCACTCAGATGACCAAGGAGAGTCAAGAGTCCAAGATGTATGAGAGAATTTTGTTAATCCTGCGCACTTACCAGTTTTTTATTACCATTTGCCATTTTTAGTTACTTTGACTCTAAGCAAGATCATGCCAATACCCTGACATTTAAATGCCATTTTGCTGATGCCTCTATGCTCTCCATCTGTAGGCAAACACCGCAAATTCTTTAAGTCTGGTGATGTGGCCATCGTTGTGACCGGCTGGCGCCCAGGCGCTGGCTACACCAACACCATGAGAGTTGTGCTGGTGCCTTGAACTCCATCAGAGGACAGTATAGTAACCGCCCTCCCCTCCCCTCTACTGTAACCAGCCCTCCCCCTGTCTTGAACTTTTCCTTTCTGTTGGCCTTCATAACCAGCAGAAAGTCAAAACCAGGCCACTCATCCAAAGGACTTCGTTCGTAGACAGTAACTCCGTCATTTCCATCACCCGTATGTGCAACTTATTGTCTAAATCCTGCTGCCAGAGACTGAACCTTTTAGCGGAAACTCCTCTGCCATGTATGTGCCCACCTGTGTTTGCGAGATCAGCATTCCTCTGCATGCACTGTCAACTCCGAGCAGACGTTTGTAGGTTGCTTATTTTAAGGTCCTTTTGATGTCTAGGTATCTAGATGAATGAGTGCTGTTGTGGACTGCGTGATGATCTTCTCCAAACAGAACTGATAGCTGGAACAATGTGACTATGGGCTGACCTGGCATGAGTGGGCTTCCATCCATTAAAAGGAACTCTTGGATCAACTCTGTTTCTCCTCCTCTTGTAGTCACTTCAATACTAAACTTTTCATTAACTATTTCATTCATAAATTGATACACTTAAATGCTGTGTGCCGTTCACTTCAGACTCCACAGCCGGAGTAAAGAACGGTTGTGTTTTAACAAGCATGTCTGACTAAAGAGTCTGGAGTGTTTGGACAAAATAAAGGATGCACCGATTAGTAAAATATGTGAGGTGCATACAAATTTAAAAAAAAAAAAATTACACACATTTGAAGTGTGTCAATGTCCAATTGATACATTCCTGGTTGAGTCACTCACTGCAGACACATTATTTCTCAACACCCAACAAACACAGTTTAAAAGCTAATCTCATTATTGTGAAATGTTTTCATTCAGCTTCTTTATCAGTTAAAGTGTAATATCGATGACAATGAAATTGCAATATACAAACAGGTTTTGGGAAAATAAAATTTTTAATTAACAGCAACTCCACATAATTTAAAACTGCCATTGTAAAAAGAAGCACAGTGAAGTTACACTTTATATATAAGAAACTAAATGTCCAAAAATTTTTGAATTACATTCCATTTTGCTAGTTCTAATATTTTCAATATCACCAAACCTAATGGCTATTTCTTCATAATCCCTCATTTTGATACATATCAGACCAGAAAATGTGTTTCTTCGGCATAAATTTGTGAAAATTGTCCATGTGTACTAGTCAGAGTAGTTCACAGATTAGTATATGCTTTGATAAAAGCGGAAGTACTTGAATGGAAAACTACACCAGTGTCTTACATAATAATACAATCTTCACACAAAATACTGGGATTACAATCGGACAGCACAGATCTGTCTACTCTCAACACTAATAGTTCTTCCCCTCTTTGGGATGACCTGGCAGCTTCACCTCAAAGAGAAAATCTTTGAACACCTTCACACCTTGTTGCATTGCCGAATTAAATATCTATATTAACTCACTAATCTAGCAGTTAACACCGCTGATAATCCTCTTTGTAATGACAATTCAAATATCTCTCAGATTATAATCCTGATTGTTTTGAATGTCGCCACAGAACAATGCCATGCAAGCCTCGATCCATAATCCGTCTTAAAGTCTGAAATGTCAACAGCGTTTTATCAGACTCTTGCTTGGGCCACGCTGCTTTTGAAAAGAAATCCACGGCGAGGACAAGCGTCGTTGACCATATGTTCTTTTATTGCATTGAATTCAATATTTTAAATAAATAAAACATACCTAACATACATAGTTGATGGAATCCTCAGATCTGGAGGTCAAAAGGCAGCAAAAATGATAAACGAATAAATGAGACAGAAGAATGACTGACACCTCTTCTCCCATCTACGTAAGCACACACCTTGACTGGCTGGCAGGTGCAAATCTGGAGGAGAGCGGTGATGAGGGATCGATCCAGTGACTGATAGCATCTCTAAAGAGTCACAGCAAACCTCAGCCGCGGGTTAGCGATGTCCAGCTAAAGCCGCTGGACATGGTTTGACCTGGTGACCATGGCGACCAGTTCACTGTCCTCGCCGGGTCGAGATAGAGAGAGAGAGAGAGAAGCGTCACCTAACACATGAACTTATTAACAAGTAGAAGGATGTTAAGATTCTGGTTTTACAAAAAAACAAACAAAAAAACAAAAAACCAGCAGTCAGTGATACATGTCTTATTGAATCAGCATAGCATCACAAAGCAGCAACTGTTCAAACAACAGATGTCAAATTTTACAATCAAATAATGTACAATAAAAGAGGTAAGTATGCAGCAATTATGACCCATCAGGGTGTCTTGATAAACCACTTGTCCAAGTAACTGCGTTTAGCCCTTTGACTGGTGCATGAAACATTCAGATCAATCTCAGTGCATCGCTGGTTTCAGGATGTTTGATTATCCACAATTGCTTATTTAAAAATGATTCCCTTGTTTTTCATCTGTTCTAAATACGAACAGGATCTCACTCATCGACTCGGTGCTTTGATTCACAGTACCTTTGTATATCCATTAAAAAAAACACAGATTATTGCATACTATGCTAATGGCACACAAACCTTGGCTCAAGTGTAAGATCTGTACAGAATTACTGAGTTCAGTTTTGCCACTTTGCCAGCTTTGGAACAACAGCAGCGTGTTTGTTGTTGTAACTCGCTGAAACTGGTCCATCTGCTCCTACAGAAACTCATCATCTTTGTGTTCAACACATTCAAAACTAATCCCAGACAAACATTACATTCATTACTTCCGTTTTTCGAGTGTGATCTGATTCGTGCGACCCGTGTGGGCGTGCAATATTGCTGAAACACTATCTTGGAAGACATGCTGTCATGAAACCCGAACGTCACTCGATGTCTGAAACAAGCAAAGTGCACCGTCTCTCCTCAGTTCTCTTCAGAGTAGCCTTGCATTCATACAACTCAGTGTTGGGAAAGGATATAAAAAGGACAGTCATTTTTGGTTTCAATCATAATTTGATACAAGTGTTGACAAATTTCAAACTAAGCGGGTGAAGCAAAAAGGTTACACAAAATTGCCTGGACACTGGGGTTAAACAAATACTGAAAACAAATCACAGAGTGTGGTTATAATATATATATATATAACAATTGATATTTTCATGAGGTGAGATATATATATGTGTATATATATATATCTCCTTCGGTAGGTTTTAGATTTTATTACTAGATTTAAAGAAGCAATATCCGGTAGAAAAAATATCCATTATTGTCCATTATTATCCGTAATCCATACACTCTGATTAAAAATGAAACCACTGATCTCCAATCTGATAAGAATAACACACCCTCCTACTTTAAAATGGACAAAGTGGTGGTTAAAACAATGAAAAAGTGGAGACGATCTCCATCTTGTTCAGGCATCAAAGGAGGGTGTGTCTGACCTCACAAGTTGGAGGGAAGTTTTGACTGCTTGTGCTCTGTCTCTAACACGTTAGATGGGGGTCTAGTGTGGGGAGACTGACCAGCAACAAACTGGTTCTGAGGTTCAGACCCTGAATGTGTCCGGCTGACAAGAGTGGCGTAACCCGGGATTGGGCTGTAGGGTTTACTGACAGCCAGTGGGGAGGAGAAGGGGCTTGATGCCCCTGCCAACCCGTCTGAGGAGCCCCTCATGGCCAACGGCTTCTCCCGGAGGATAGAGCTGTGAGAGCCTGAGATCGTCTTTATTTCCTGGGTAAAGAACTCCACCGGCGACTCTGCGCTCTCTCTGAGGGGACAGGCCACCCTGGCAGGGCATGAGGTCTGAGGGGTGAGAGGGCTGTGAGAGCCCATGGTGCTGGGGGGCTCGCTGTGGTAAACTGTCCTTCCCCTCACAGGACTTTGCATGCTGGGACTGTGAACTGGAGGGGTGTAGCAGGGCGAGCCCTCAGCGGAGCCATACTGGGCCAGTGAGGCGAGGGCTGAGTGCTCAGGGAGAACCTGTGGCAGGAAAACAGAATGGAGGCCAGCCAGGCTGTGCTGCGCCAGGGAGGCTGCCGCTCCAACCCCTCCTCCTCCACCGGACACCGGCTGAGTAAATCCACTGGAGGACTGGCTGTTGCTGATGAAGGGAAAGTGTGGGAGGTTTAAACTGCTGGTTATCCTTCCTGCTCTGTCATGACTGGGCCCCATCTGCTGCGCGATGGCGTGAGACGGCAGCTGCAACTGGCTCAGTATGGGGCCGACCGAGCTGGAGATCAGAGGACTCACTGTGGAGGAGTAGGGGGCTGGGAATCTCCCTGCCAGCCTCCCTGGCGCCCCCTGCTGGAGCAAACCCATTGGATGGGGTGGGGTGGTCATAGCACCGTGGAAGGGCTGGGAGTGCAGCTGAGCGGCGCAGGTGTAGGAAATGGTGGTCTGGCTGATGGGGAAAACCGAGGCCGTGCCAGAGTGGGGAGGCTGGAGTGGAGGCTGGTGTGTTGGCTGAGGATGGGGAGCCAGTGGCTGCAGGCTGCTGGTGAAGATGGGCTGGGACGTCAGTGTCGGCGAAAAGGCCCCACTGGACAGATGCTGTGCCCGGAGGGATGCCAGCGTGGGAGTCTCAACCCCGGAGCGGAATTTGGTGGAGCTTGCAGGAGAACTGGGCCCTGAACCACAGATACTGGATGTGTGCAGTCCGACATGCACTCTTTTCGGATGGCTCATCGGATCCTTCTGGGAGCCAGAGCCCAGTGCCAGAGGATGGTGAAAGAGGATGGGAGGTAGCTGGGAGTGGTGGGCCAAGGCCAGTGCCAGCGGGGTGGTGGCAGCCGCAGCCTGGAGCGGGGCCTGAACCAGCGGCGCCCAGATGACCGGGGTGGGTGACGGTGGAGCAGCGGGAGGGTTTAGGTTGTGTGCGGCGCTGGTCTGGATCAGCTGCGTGCACTGGGCCATGTCACGGTCGTGTTGCACTATTCTTTGGATGATCTCGCTCTCTTGGAGGTTCAGCGTGCCAGAGCTTTGGTGATGCTGGACTTTATGCTGAAGAACAGAGTTCCTCTTGCCTGTCACAGAAACAGGAAATGTGAACGCAGGCAAACGCGGTTTATAATCATATAAAATATGGTAAATTATAATGGACATAATGAAAATGAACAGGTCTCATCTCTAAGCAAAGCGCTGACCAATGCGGTCCAGGCGGTCGAGAGCCACCGTCTCAAAGGCCCTCCTCATCATGGGATACTCCTCCAGAACCTCGTTGAAGTTGTCTACCGACAGAGAATAGAGGCGGCAGTAGTTATCTGCTCGCACGCTGGCTGTCCTCCTGCCGCGAGTCAGCAAGCAGATCTCTGCGGGGGGATGGGGAAAGAGAAAAAGGTTGAATTTTTTGATATTTAAAATCTGTCTTGCTGAGTTAAGAGATTGATGTACAGGGTTTAAAAAAAGGGGGGTAACTAATGTAAAGCATTATATGATGATTTCCCCCTGAATTCGTAACTTTTTTTAGACCCACTCTCAATAAAGGAAAGGGCAAAATAGTATTATTAGTGTTAGATGATGAAGCATGAAAAGACCGTTGCCTCTAAATCCACAGATGGAGCACTTAATGCAATTTCTGCAGCTTAGAGTTTGTCCTGACCTCATCTGTCGTGCCAGATCAGAAAAATAAAATAATGCGCCATTTTGTAAAAAAAAAAAAATAAAGAGCAGACATATTTTTCAGTAGACATATTGAGGATACACTCTCTCTCACACACACACTCTCACTCTTCTCTGTTTTGTTTAGTGATTTCATCTATTTTTATCATATGACAGCATGGGACTGCAGACAAATGTATTTTACTTATGTTTGCTTGATACACGTTCTCTCTCCTTTACCTTTTTTACAAGTATAACTAAACATAATTATTGCATGTCTGGAAATACTCTCCATACAAAACAGATTAGTGAAAACTATCATTTAGCTTCAGGTAATTTCATTACTTGGTTGTTGAACAATATTCTGCTATACAGCTGGATACCAACAGGATGAAGCAACGTAATAAGCGCAACGGTCATTGATATAGTTCAAGGGCTGCGACAGATGGAAATTTATGGATTTCAGCTTTAAATATAGTGTTAACAAAGGGAAAACCCCACAGATGGAATCAAAGATCACAAAGCCCCGCTCCTCTTAGTCCCAAGCGCTTTTAAGGAGATGATGTGGACAATTTTTTTCCCCAGCTGTAATAGTCAGGCAAGTTAATCTGCTGAGTGCCTCAGCAAAATAAATCAAAACAAACCGGCCTGTCAGCGGTCCTTCACATACATTCCAACTGATCCACCGCACAGCCGCAGAAGACATTAGTATGCATTACACATATTTGTGTGGAGACATTACCCCCAAAATAAGAGCCATCTGACAGCTTGGTGTCTTTGCTGTTTTTGGTCAGCACGCTGACGACGCCATGCTGGATGAAATACATTTTCTTGCCGATGGTTCCTTCCCTGATGATGTAGTCGCCCGGCTGGAAGACCTCAAAGCGCAGTTTGGTCAGCATGGAGGTGACAAAATTTGGATCGGCGTTGGCGAAGAGAGGCATGGAGGCCACCAGCTTTCGACAGTTGAAGTTGATGATCTCCTAAGAAAGATGGGGAACCGTGTTAAGGTGGTTATCCGTGGTGTGAATTCATGTGTACATTTCAATCATTATAAAAGCGGGGCAGTTAACAGCTTAAGCGCTTTAATGAGGTTCTCCGTCCTCCTACACTTTCCAGCCGATACAAATCAGATTACATGACTGGTAAGAGACCCATATTAGATTACATTAAAAAATTAAGAGTAAACCATTTAACACAAGAGATGTGTACTTCATTGATGTTTGCATTTACTTACTATAACCATAAAGCATAACCCCTTAGAATCCATTTTCATAAAGCAGCTTTGACACATCTTGGTTTGTTTTTTTGAATCCACATTTTTATTGCGTATCTTATTTATAGCTTTACCCTGCATCGTGCCTTGTTTTTACATCCCTGCTCTTTTTTTAAAAGTACTCTAAAAAATAACAATATTTATCATCTGTAATCATTATTACCAAGGCAGACAGAAGATAGATAGAAGATAGACAGAGAGTAGACTTCTGACCTCTCGCAGTGGTTCATTCAGCTCCTCCAGGATGCTCTCCTCGTCAAACATCTTGCCCTGATAACGGTGTTCATAGTAATCGTGGATCCTCTGGCGCATGTCAGCAGGGAGCTTGTGGAAGGACATGTACTGCTCCACCTGTTTATACTGCATACACAACCAAGGTCCGTTCATTAAAATCTCCACCAAAAAAAAAAAAAAAAAAAAGGTAACGTACTCTGCATCAGGCAAAATGCAAAGTCACGTCAAAAATAACATTATTAACCTGATTGATGTGTTGGCTCGGAGGCTGACTATAATGTGCCTCATTACGTTAACAGTCAACTGTCAGGCCATCTGTGAAACCTGCTCATGGTGCAATATTGTGCCTCTGCCCCATCTGATAAATACAGTTGTGCTCCGCAGGCTGCAGCTAATAACATTAACCACTGTGTCCTTCAGCGATGTACTCCACCGGCGAGCGCCACAAACGGACAGTGTACCAAACCTATGTACAGCATGTTTTAATCACCCCCTGATAAGGTCTGTCCTCTCACCGGGGGGGGCCCCGAAACTGGATGAAAGATATTTTATTATGCATTTTCTCTCCTTAATTCAATGAAGCTTATTGGTTTGTGCGCGCTGTAAAGGTTTATGTCATCTCTACACTGATGCGTCATCAGCACTTAAACCCTCATTTCAATTCTCTCGGGCCTAAACGACGTGCAGCTTGTATGAAAAAGCATGCGGAGAACGAGACGCCCACCTTTTCTTGGTACTGCCTCCGAGAGGAGTCCAGGGACTGGATGAGCGCGGTCGCATGCCCCACGAACATGGCAAAGCAGGTAGCGCCCACAATCATGCTGAGGATGGTGAGCCAAACGTCAGCCATGCCGATGGGGGGATACAGGCCATAGCCGATGCACAGCATGTGGCTCATGGCTTTGAACAGGGCGTAGGAGTACTGCTGACCCCATGTGTCATTCTGAAGGGCGTGAGGAGGAAAAATAAAGTTATGTGTGCCAGCCTTTTTCATAATCTAATAAGGCTGTTTTTCCTGGTTTGACGGGGCTCAATCACCCTCGTGAGGGGTATCGCACAGCACATCAAGTCTATTTCAGCCACTGGCATTTATAATTAATCCCGTTTGTCTCCATGCATATGATTGCACTCTGTCTTGTAAGGCTGATAATTAATAAACGCTCATTTATTAATACTTGGAGATAATGATCAACTGGAGTTTTATTTTATTTATTTTATTTATTTTCGAGAAACAAACTCAGCCGCCGTCTGACTCACACATAAATAATCCACTTACCACCATCTTATTTCGGGTGACCCAGCAATCAGGAGGGAAGTCCTGCAGCATGGGAACCAGAAACTGCAGACAGCCGTCCCAGTGACACAGCAGCAGCATCATACCAATCAGATTCATGATACGCACCATGGCACTGGCCAAGTCATAAGTCATATGGAAAACCTGTGACACAGATTATCAGCATTAATGGAGTTGAAACAACGAAAACACATATCACTTTGTAAATAAATCTATGAAATTTGAATTCACTCTCATGTAATCAGAGGATTTGCAAAAGACAGGCAGTGCCGTGTGGGCTGATGGCTACAGGGGTCCTATACTGTACCAGACCACACTGTTCTTAATCTTCTATAGACAACAAGAAGCTATTTCAGCGTTGCGTAATAATCTGCAAGCAACACAAATGGCCTATGGGGAGTGCAGCCTCAGTGGCATTATAAGAATAAAATAATGCTGGGAAAAATCTGTTTTAAGTAAGTCATGGTGCGTTTGTGTGTAAGCTTTAAAAGAGGACAAACTGACTCTACAGCAGTATCACGCGCTTTTCCCTGAAAGAGAAAAAAAAAATATTAAGAAATCTGCTGGTGTGTGGGAAATCTAATCATTTACAGTATTCCTTCAGAGGAGTATAAAAGATTATCACAAAAATATCCAGTTGTGCCCTATCATCTGGTGTGGGGTCCTATACGAGGATGCGCAGAGCCTGTCCACGCTGCTTCTACCTCCTCCCACTGGTGGATGTAGCGAATGAGTCTGGAGAGCCGCAGCAGCCGAAGAAGACTGAGGATTTTGGTGAAACGCACGATCCTCAGGGCTCGGGCCGTCTTGTAAAAGTCTGAGTCGATGCGCGTCTCTACGATGAGAAAGATGTAGTCCACAGGTATGGAGGAGATGAAATCCACCACAAACCAGCTCTTCAGGTACTTGATCTTGATCTGCTGCGGGTCCAGGATGATCTCCGTGTTGTCCTCTTTGACGATGCCCGTGCGGAAGTTAAGGACCAGGTCCATTAGGAAGAAGGTGTCCGAGACCACGTTGAAGACAATCCACGGTGGCGTGTGCTCGTCCTTGAAGAAGGTGATGCCCACGGGGATGATGATGAGGTTTCCCACCATCAGCAGGAGCATGGTCAGATCCCAGTAGAATCTACAGCACACAGCAGCACACATTATGGAGAACAGCAGGAGTTCCATAGATCAGCATGTGAGAAATACAAGAAATGTTTTGGAGCACCTGTGTATCTTGATTTGAGATTCAACAGTGGGCAAATGGCAGGAAATGAGTGCAGACAGACACCATAACAATCAAAGGGAGGAGTGTTGCAATCTACTGAAATTGTTAATTTTGTAATAAAACACATAATATTATCAGAATCCAGTGTAATCTTTCATTTTGTACACCACTGTACAGTTATGGGTAGACCCATTCCGATTTTCTTTTCTTTTGACAAAAAAACAAAACACACAGTATATATAAAGTTAAAGATTCACTTGTTCGACATTACTAAGTTCCCAAATTTTCAATAGATATGTGATAATATCCTTATCATGAATGATTTCAGTAATCGTGAAATGAAAATGTCGTGACAGCGCTGATCCATGGTTGATCTGGGGTGAATTGTAGGTAAATGATTAGGACTGATGGCTGCTGTCTCCATTCCTTTTCCATTCCTTTTTTCATTTCACAATTTCGGGGGGTTGTCAATATTGGTCAAATGTAGATTAGACTTCGGAAATTATGTATTTTTCAGCATACATTTTTGGAAATTTTAGAAACAAATGGATTAAGTGATCCATTGACAAGAAAACAGACAGAAAAATCATTAATGACAGTAATTGACAGTTGCAGCCCTGGTGACAGCCGCGTCACTAGTTTGAACATTTAGGTTTTCTTTACGTACAAAGACAAAGACAAAAAAAAAAAATCTAATTTACAGGGGAAGGTTATGAATAGACACCAGTTTCATCAATGGTGTCAGTCAAGTTTACACATAAGATTGTTATAGCATCTCATTTTGTCTGTGCTCATAATAAATATGAGCTATATATGTGTATATATGCAGCAACTTCTCATTGAAAATCTCACGGAACTGAAAATCCAGGAGATTTTTGTTCAAATGAGCCGAAACGGCGCACACAAACTTGCTTGAGAAAAAGCAAAGACAAGGCAAATAATGGGATTGATTTGGGAAAACAATGGTGGTTCTTTACTTGAGTTCAATATTGGGCTTCTGGCCACAGGGATAGGGGTTATTAGAATATATCTGAATTGCTCATGAGGAAATATTGATTTTCTAAAATTACTTAATCTTCATGAATCAGTGTGTCCAGTTCCACACTTTCTCTGCACGGCAGAGGCCTGATTTTGGCTGCATTTGCTGTACAACACATCTTCATGGTTTTATATGCAAATATTAGCGCTCCATTATAAACTATCATATAATTTTTACACCATCATATCCTATGTGACGTTGTCTGTATTGCATACTTCTTTGAATGATCCTTGCATTCTTGATTCTTGAAGCATGCAGCGGTCAGTTTAAAGTTCGGCTACACAAAGGAAAGACAATGCATGGAGGCTGTGGGTTAACCAATTACTGTATAATTTTGAGTATGTGTGTATGAGATGCAAACGCATGCATGTGTGTGACTGCGTGGCCGATCCATTTCAGAGACCTAATTAACCGCTGATCGATCCAAAAGGAGCCTGACACACCTACAGCCTTTTTCTGTCCTCTGTGATGACCCTTTGAGGAACTGTGGTGTTTAAAGGAGCCTTCTAATGAGAAGACCCTCTCATTGACTATTACCATTTTATTGAACCTGCTATTTTTATTTTCTACTGTCTATTTTGCTGCTGCTGTGGGACTAATAAAGGAAGTTTGTTGTTGTTGATGTTGTTGGTATAGGGGAAGCAGAGAGGAAAATATTAGTCTCTCTCTTTCTCTGGGTACTATTCTGTATGACAGTCACACCCTCATTGAAGGAACTGGTGCATCGTCACTGTTCAGCTGCATTTCAGTTGGCTGTTCGATCAGTAAATGATCACTTTGACTGGCCAAGAATTGGCAAGGATTTTATTTTCGTAAATGAAAAACACTATTTTAATCGAATACATTTTCTGATACCAGTATTTTGTGTTCCCGCCATACCGATATGATTGCATGACGTTTTCACCCGCAAAGCAATCATCCTTAATCCATGACTGACTAAAACTAATGTGATGTCGATGGCGTGGATGAAAAAGAGCAAACGAAGGCATAATGGAATAACGCAGAGCCAAACTGACATTTTCGGTTAACTGCGAAATTCTGAGTAGAAAGATGTGACCGAGAGTTCAGATGTTACCGGGAACTGAAAGCTAACATTCGGCTAGTCCAATTAGTAGCTCTGCCAGTCACGCACAGGAGAACATCACAAAAAAATAGAGGTAACCGTCGAGGTCAGTTTAGCCATTTGTTCTAATCAGCTCTCTGTTGTTCTCTGCCAAACAAAGCATTTGCATTGCTCTCTTCATCTGCCCGATGTCTCTGCGGTGACACACTGGTCCTAATTGCACTTCCCCTCTCTGGCTAAATCCACCGTTATCTCCTGGGAATCCATGTCATCTCCAGAAGTCAGCTCCCATCAGCCAGATGTTGAGTAGTTAGCATTACTGTTCTGCACACGTCACTGTGCTGCAGAACACTGGAACAGCTGGACCAAAAAAAAAAATAGAAGGTCTGCAGGGACGGTGCATTACCGTCGTCCCCCGCAGACCATCCTGTTTGCTCAACAGCTGACTGTGCACCAAGCATTTAGCCCACAAATATCAGACGACTTGCTCTTGATGGTGTAATCTGGTGTTACCATCACAATAAAGCTGACAGTGGTGGGTCTCAGGACCTGTCCCGGTCTGGGGAGGAATCTTGCTTGATTTGGGTCAGAGTGCAACTATGTTAAAGAGCATGAGAGCACAAAGAGAGGGGAGTTATAAGCAAAGTGAACACAAAAAGGCTTAAAATGGCGAAAGGAGCTTAGATCAATCAGGACAGCTGAAAAAGGGATCACATTTGTACTAGAGATACTTATCTCTTGCTGCCAGAGCACAGCTGAAGCACAACAGCCTGCATGCAGCTCAGTGGCTTAACACACACCTGTACTGTGGCTCAGGCCCACCAGCAATCATATTAACCATATTTACGCAGCGTGCCAGTTCAGTATGTTTACAGATGTATCCACAGAAAGCCTTAATGGAAGACATCAGTTACTTATGACATGAAAAACTGAGAGACGTTGTTTGAGCAGGACGCAAGGAGAATGTTGCACCGCTGAGCTGATGCATGGAAACCTGCCGCCGATGCATGGGAACCTGCCCACAGCTATCAAGAGACACCAGGAGGTGAAGTCAGCATGACAAGAACCTGGAATGGGGAAATTAAAAGTAAAAAAAAAAAAAAATCCATAAACAATCTTTTTCTTGGGCGGAGTGTCACGCCTAACATGCAACACCCGTAGCCTGAAATCTGATATGTGGCAGATTAAAAGGCACCGAAAACCTCCTCTAGCTCCGAGCGTGACCCTCGTGAAGTAATGACACCTCACGCACGACACAGAGCTAACAGCTGGGTGTCTTGATTCCTCACAACATAATTTTCATTTCCATCTCTCTGTCTGTCTGCCTGTCTGTCTCCATGGTTTGCAGTCGCTGCCCCCCCACCCCCCCTACCCCATCCACACCATCTCTGCTCCATTAGACTAATTGTGCTGTAATAATCTCCACTGATGTGTGCTTCTAATATCTTGAATGGTCATGTTACCCTATTTTGATTACCCCATTTCCAAGCCCCCGCCGCATTCTCTGTAATCCACTGCCCTCACTAAATGATAAAAAAAAAAAAAAAAGTGTAATTCAGATGAGTGGAAAAAACTGCAGTGACACACATCGGCGTACCACTGGTCGGTGAAAGTATGATGACTGAACCTTGAGGTTAGATGACATGAAAATCCCTTGAGGGCAGTGATGAACACAACACCGGTTTGTGTGCAACATTCAATACAATGTAGAACATGCCTGCGTGGATGTCAGCACCGCACACGCAGCCCGACTGGGGGATAGTTACTCTGGGTTGTTGTTGGTTTTTTTTGCTTAGTTTTGGAGCAAATATTCAACTCAAAGATGACAGAAAAATTTCCACAGCCCACATCAGAACAGCTTATGTATTCCTCAACCAAGCCCCCAGTCCTATAAGTCTGATGCATTTGTGTGTCAGAAGAGGTTTTTCATCTCATCTCATTTGCTGTACATGTGTTTCGCTGTAAAAGCCATTTAAAGCACATTTAGGAAAGGAGAGAAGTCTGAATTTTAGCCATCTGCTTCTTCTGATTACTGAGGCACATGCAGCTAAAGATACACCTGCCGTGAGCTGCTCACACCCCTGCTTATTTCATCATGCTGATCAAATTAAAATGAATAAAAACAGGCCTGTTGTATTCGATGGGGCGTGTTGATCAAGTTTATAAAGAAATGCTCCATGTACACATATTACCTAAAATCACTGTAAGGGTGGATAATCCAGAAGCCAGCAGACTTTACGCGCTCTCTCTCGTGCTCCACGGCCCTCTCGCTCCCCAACATCCGCAGGGAGAACTTGTTGACTCCCGGTTGGAGCATCGCCCCAAACTGCCGGTGCATGAAGCCAGCCTGGTACAGCCGGTCGTCCTCGGGGATAATTTGCTCGCTGCCCTCCAACTTGATGAAACTTGCCTGGTCAAACACGGGCGACTGCCCGGCTGCGCCACTCAAACTCCCCGTCGCCCGCTGCTGGGCCCCGGGGCCGCGCTCACCGGGGAAACTCTCGCGGACGCCGGCGTCTGCCTCGGGGATGAGGCGCCGCTGCTCGGCGGGATCTGACCCGGGAGGACGCCGCCCGGTGATGGAGGAGATGCTCCCCCTGAACAGGCGGCAGTCCCCGTTCAAGTTGGTCTTGACGGCGGCGTCCCTCACCGGGTCCTCGCCCCCGGCCTCCTCGATGCTCCTGCAACTGCTCGCGGGAGACAGAGAGGACAAATGCTTCAGCCGGATACTTTTCCTCTTGGTGTCCTTGTCGCCGCCGTCTCCTTCGTCAGTCACGAAGGGCTTTTGCCCGATGTTTTGCGGCAAGCTGTACAGCCGCTTGCGCATGGAAGACTGGAATCTCTCCATGGTGCGGACGAACTGCGCTCTAAGGACGGACCGTGGACACACGGGGATGAATCATGAATCTCATGCGCCGCTGGAGGCGGAACACTGGCGGCGCATCCGCAGGACGGGTCGTGGCTTGCCGTGACACTCGGGACGTGCCTCGCCGCCCGGGTTCGAACATTTGAGATGCGTCAACGACGTGCGGCCGCCCCGATGCGACCGTCGGGTGAGAGTGGCGAGCGGGAGACGCGAGTAATCCCGGCGACCCGACGGCGTGCAGACGAGAGCGCATCAGGATGCAGCATGCTGAGCGTCGGACGTGCCGGAGTGGGAGAAGACTGCTGCTGCTGCTGCTGCTGCTGCTGCTGCTGGCTGATGATGATGATGATGCTGCCGATGATGCTGATGCTGCTGCTGAGCTCCTCAATGACAAAGCAAGCGTCTCCACCTCCCCAAAATACCCGCGCTCTCTGTCAGCACAAGGTGATGACACGCACGGCGCGCGGAGGGCTTCCAAATAGCGCAGACATCACCGATCCATCACCAACACACACGCACGCACACACACACACACACACACACACATCCCGCCACCCTCCACCCCAACCCCTCCTCCCCCATACCCCACCCCATCCCGGCTCTCTAATAACGTGAATATTGAGGGAGCTAATCTATGGGGTTTGCCATAGGAGCCGGGATTGGCACGCGCGCTCACCCCCGCCCGGTCGGGACAAGCACGGGAGGGGGGGGGGGGGATACAAGGATGCGCCCCCCCCCCCCCCCCCCCCCCC